>VZTM01039647.1:25490-47865 GCA_013400555.1 Jacana jacana | reverse complement strand
CCAGGGAGGTGGTGGAGTCCCCATCCCTGACTGTGTTTCAGAGTAGATTAGATGTGGTGTTGAGGGATCTGGTATAGGGGAGAACTTTGTAGAGCAGGGCTGATGGTTGGACTTGGTGATCCCAAGGGTCTCTTCCAACCTGAATGATTCTATGATTCCTCCCTCTTCCCTGGTAGACACCTGTGCCAATTCCTCGTGGCTTTCGTTAGTTTAATATCCTCCTCTTCACACACCAGCTCAAAACACTCACGGACAGAGTGAGAATAAACACCATTCTTATTGTACTCTTTGGCTTCCTTTCCACCCTTTTTACTGTTTAGTTACTCCTAAAAATTAGGGCTTTGTTTTGTTTTGTTTTCTTTATCAGAGTTAGGTTGAGGGTTGGACTAGATGATTTTAAAGGTCTCTTCCAACCTGGAGGATTCTATGACTCTAAAAAAGACCCAGATGCTGCACAGTCTTTTTAAAAGACACTAAACACCAGATTTTTCCCTCTTTCCGGCCCTAAAGACTGTGCTGCTCGTCTGCTCCAACGTGACTGCCAGTTTCAGCAGCCTCATCAATTCCTGAGCCTGACAAGTGATTTTTCATTCTTTAAATAGAGTTGCCTCTCCTGTTTGTAGACCAGCATCCTGCTCTGACCTGCCCGCTCGGACAGATACAGATTACAGCTCGTGAGCAAAATCACACCTTCTCTTTGTTTTTCAGCAGATCCTCCCCCAAAGGCTTTAGGAAACCAAATGAGCTTTGTGGGAGCTGAGTTAAGAGAACTGTTAGAGCTCTCACTCCCTGAGTGACCAAAGGAACTCAGCTCCTGACCAGTCCGTCCCAACACCACAGAACGAATGCTGCCAGAGAGGAAAAGCCACCACGTTAACCTATAAATGAATTAAGGTGATTGATTCGACCATCAAGAAGAGCCTCAAAGCTTCTGGAACGCTTGGAACAACAACAACAACCACCAAATTGGGAGGCACCTATGGTTAATTATCAGAACTCAAGATGTGTGTGAACGATCACTCCTGTTTTTCAGAGGTATTTGTAAAGCAAGTGATTTTAGGGCTTCCATTCATGAGTTTATTTACAGTTGGTTTGCATAAGTTGGAAAACATTCATGTTGCTAACGTTGAGACTCTTTTGCCTTCCTCCTGGTCCCTCCCCCAGTATAAACCCATTACTCATTTGGTACTTGCTTCTCACAACAGGCATCACCGAAGAGTTAGCCGTGTTATTAGCACTTCTCTGGAGTCCAAATCATAAATAAATTCATGCTCCCTCTGCTGGCTGTTTCACTCCTACAACTGGAGCAAAGCATCACAAAAATATACACTAATTATGGATACTATGGAGATGTTACTGGTAAAATTAGCACGGAGGAAAACCTGTGCTGGAACAGGAACAAATCCCCAAGCAACTCGTTTTTGTGTGCTGTATCTCAGGAATTCTCTACTGCATTTCTTACAGTGTTTATTACTGAAATGACTGCAAGCTGGTATAACCAGGATCAATGTCTTCTATTACATTATATACAATACATACACTACAGAAATGCATTATAGTGCACTGTATAAGTGCATTAAATTAAGGTTAAATACCTAGGTTACCAGATGAGCCTTTACATATGCAGGAATGTGTTAAAACAAGCGAGAATGGAAAGATGGCCAAAAAAATAACTATATCCCAGGGAGGTGGTGGAGTCCCCATCCCTGACTGTGTTTAAGAGTATATTGGATGTGGTGGTGAGTGATCTGGTGTAGGGGAGAACTTGTAGAGTAGGGCTGATGATGACTCAATGATCCCAAGGGTCTCTTCCAACCTGAATGATTCTATGATTCTATGTATTTTCATCAGTTTGTCTGAAGCCACCTGAACACCAATGTAAAACTTCATATTTTTAATGAGTGACACCATTTTGCATCTTTCCATTGGAAGCCCACTAGATATTTTATAGTTTCAGAAGTTAAGCAGTTTGCTGCAAAAATAGGTTAACAGCCTTCCCCCCCAAAAAGGGAAAAAGCAATATTTTCGCGAGGTCAAATCTATAACTAACCTCTATTATAAAATATTTCTATTTTGTGGAAAATTTATAAGCACCCGAAGCAATTATATACAAGTGAGCTCTCACATAATTGATTTTGTGTGGCAGGCACTCAAGTTTTCTCCAGTGAAGCTAAATATTATGCTAAACTTGCATTGACCAACCCAAGCACTAAATGGCAGCTAAGTTTCATTATTTAATTCACTCTTCCCCCTTAGAAACTCACCCCAAGCCCCACCAGGGTAGCGAACAAATGCTAAACTGTGTGAAAATGGCTTGCTCCTATTCTGGCCTTTCAAGCACCTAAACCAATAAAACACCTTAAAAAAACTACAAAGAACAAGTCAACAATGGTGTATGCATCAAATGTGCCAAATGACTCAACTATTTGGACCAAAGGGCCCACTCCCACATAGGTATACCAAAATATTTTCAAGAGTTTTTGTAACAATAATTAAAAATATTATAATCATACAATATTTACATTATGAACCTATTTTTTTAATAGAACCTACACTAACATGGGTGACTCCGTTTGTTGATCCATTTTGACAGGCCCTCTTCTTCTCGTGAGACTCCACCTGGAGTACTGTCTCCAGGTCTGGAGTCCTCAATCCAGGAAAGACATAGATGCGTTAGAACAGGTCCAGGAGAGACCACAAAGATACTCAGAGGGCTGGAGCACCTCTCCTGTGAAGACAGGCTGAGGGAGCTGGGCTTGTTCAGCCTGGAGAAGAGAAGGCTCTGGGGAGACCTTAGAGCCCCTTCCATTTCCTAAAGGGGTTACAGGAGAGATGGGGAGGGACTCTTGATCAGGGAGTGGAGCCATAAGACCAGGAGTAATGGTTTTAAATTGAAAGGGGAGATTTACATTATCGTAATGGAAGAAATTATTTCCTGTGAGGGTGGTGAAGCCCTGAAACAAGTTACCCAGAGAAGCTGTGGCTGCCCCATCCCTGGAGGTGTTCAAGGCCAGGCTGGATGGGGCTTGGAGCAACCTGGTCTGGTGGGAGGTGACCCTGCCCATGGCATTGAGGTTGGAAATGCATGATCTTTAAGATCCCTTCCAACCCAAACCATTCTGTGATTCTGTAATTCTTCCAAATGAAAATAACTAGAGGGAAAGAAGTAAGGAAAAAGGCAGTAACTCCAGAGAAAAAGCAGAAGACAGCCTTACTGAATATACCATTAGTCCCAACGGGGTGACAGAGGGACAACTGCTGAAGGCCAGAAAGCTCTTTGCGTGTGGCCGAAGCTCTTCTGGCTGGCTCTAAGCACCCAGCTTGCTTACACACCCAGTCTGTAACTCTGCCTTCCCCCCTGTTTCACCTGAAAAGATGAGTTGTCCCCAGCCAACAGCCACGTAGCACTTTGTGGGAAGTTTTAAAAATATGAAATTAATTACAGAACCTTCAAATCTTCATAGCATATAAAAGTAATCTAACTGCAACTGCCCAGTAAAGTCTCGCCCCCCTGACATGGTAAGATTAATTCTGTCAATCCCCACACTTGTATTTTTTTAAAAGGTCTTTCTTAACAACTAGGATCAACACATTTTCTCTTCAGCACTTCTGAAACCTTGAGGCCAGGCTCCTCGTGGGCCATGCCTCTCCAGCACACGGTTGCAGTATCTAGGCCTCTGCAAAGCTTCCATTCATACCTGGCACTTGTTTAACCACACAATAAGGAGTACATTCAGTTAAATTATCTCGCCTCCAGCCACTCTAAAACTTGAGTATGGTTCCACACATTTCATGTGAAGAAAAACCACGTGCCATATTGCCATATTTGACTAACTACAGAAGAGTAAACTGACTAGACCCAAAAAAGAGTAACAAATGCCTGTCTTCTTGGAATATTTGGGTTTTTTAATATCCATCATTAAATGGCTTTTCTTTTATTCTTAAATTCAATCATAATGGTTGTGGTCAGTCACTGGAATGGGCTGCCCAGGGAAGTGGTGGAGTCCCCATCCCTGACTGTTTCAGAGTAGATTAGATGTGGTGTTGAGGGATCTGGTGTAGGGGAGAACTTGTAGAGTAGGGCTGATGGTTGGACTCGATGATCCCAAGGGTCTTTTCCAACCTAAATGATTCTATGATAAATAGCACACCAATATAAACTCATACAAATAATTTCTTCCTAACAAAATAATTACATCAATGATAAGCCACGAAATGTAAGCCCAGTATTTTACTGAACTGTAAAAAACCAAGCAATTTCCTCCCATTCGGTGTGATTTTAAGTATTTTAGATACATGCTCCGTAAGGACGTACAAATTACTCCAGGCAGTCACTCTTAGAAAATATACAGATACAAAAATCACCACCACGTCCCAAGTAACACAGAAATACATTTAAGAAAAGCTGGATGGACCCTTCCAACTCAAGATTTATCTTGAACTTTGGGCTGTTAAGGCAAGTCTAATGAGGAAATCTTTAACTGCTGAAAACAAAACGAGGTTATCACCTCTTCAGTAACACCAACGGATTAAATGGACCATGCTGGAAAATATTTAATAGGTATTAAACCTGATATGTAGGGTCCCTGCTCTCCATCCGTTCTGAGGTGACAACTGAAATCTACTCTTTAAGTTACTCGCTGTGTTTCCTGCACTGTATGTGTTACACGTGGCCTGGTTCAGACACACAAATACATACATGAGAACACAGAGTTTTAAGACCTGGCAATAGAGAATATGGGACACAACACAAGCTGTACTGAGGAAATCAAAGGAGTTGCTGCAAAACCATAGCCTTTATGTAATATTACGAGTTCTTTAAAAGCAAGGATATGAACGAATTTGACTATGGATCAGCTGTGGTTACCTGCACTACAAAATGACCTAGAAGCCTCTACTGATATCAGAAAACCACTTGTTTCCAAACACCACATAAACATATAAAAAGGGATACTGAAAAACTGGAGTAAGTGATAAGATATAACTGGTGATGGCTTTCTTCCACCCTTTCTCGGGAGACATCTAGGCTGAATACAACTGTTGAAAACCCTCCTTATTAAGCTTTCCTGCATGGCCACCTTTATCCAGACACTTGGATACCACGTGTGTGCTACTCCCCTGCTCCTCTGTCTTCAGACCCCTTCGTATCACAACACTTTATAACCCCCTCATATCACAAGATATAATCTTGTACCCTCTCACCACTGCATGCTCCAGGCCTGCCAGCTTGTCCGAAAATCCCACCCCAGGTACACACTCCTCTCCCTCCTGTAATCTCTTCCCTTCCTATATGAAACAGCTCAGCTGTGTAAAAGAAAAAACAGGCAACCTATTTCTTTCCATGGTTGTGGGAGATTAATCTCCTCTCAGTAATATTCCGGTCTTCCTGGCTTGAGCTCAAATCACCTGAAGTAACAGCCGTGTGAATAAAGGATAAAGTAAAAGGAGAAAGGGAAAGAAAAAAAAATAAAAGAATACTTGAAGTTTTTTATAGCTGACTTTTTGTGTGAGTAGGTGTAGCTGCACCGATATAGAAAGGAGTACTCAATGTCAAGCTATAAATAGCTCCTGCTGGGAGCCTAATAGCTCTGCCTCTGCTTTCACCCAGCACAGGCAATAAACTAGCACTATTACAATTTTACAATTCAGGAACAAACAGATTTAAGGAAAAAAAGGCTTCTATTTCTACAGCAATTCCAATAAAAGAAACATATTTATGCCATATATAAGGCTGCGTTTATAGAGTATACTCACATTTGAAATAAAAAGGCCTGAAGCTGTAAAAATGTAATGCTTTATTCACTGGAGAATTCTAACTTCCAGGAAAGTGGCATGACTCAAAAAAATATACAGATATTCATTAAGAAATTTTATTTATGAAAGGATTATTATTTATGACTTGGAGAATATTTATACTGCCCGTTATGTATCTGCTACCAGTGCAAATCTAACACCAAGACCAGCTTTGCAGAAGACACGATACACTCACTCGAGATTCTTTTAGAGACGTGAGTGAAGCAGGAGGGGCAGGAGGGGTTGGGTGGGGTGGGAAATACAATTTACTTTAAAGGAAGACACAAACCAGACACGGCAACAGTCCAGCATAAACCAGTACAAACTGTATTGATGCAGCAGCAGTAGCAGGAACTGCTTTCAGTCCTTCGTAAGCCCTGTTTTTGGTGTGGCTGCACAGATCCCTCCTTAGCTGTGGGGTGAGGCCCCTGGGCTGGGCTGGTTTTCTACAGTCTAGCTACTCCTGTGGGAACTCAACCCCAGTGCAGAGGTTCTGGATGCCTCTAGAAGCAGGTGGAAACAAGTGACAGTGCTATTGCCCTGCCAGAGCCACCAGAAGCTGTCAGCAGAAAACGTTTGGAGTGTAGTTTGTAAATAAAATAGCTGGAGAGATCATGCATGATTGAAAACCACCTACTTAGCAGTACTTAATTCATGGTATTTCCTTACCCAAAACCCTCTACAAAAAGAATCCTCTGTGCTAATAGATAAAGTTATATCCAACATAAAACATACAGCCTGTGAGAGGCAGAGAAGAAATCTAGCTCTGGATCTAGGTGAGTTTCTTAAATGACAGCATTACCAGGAGGTCTCAGGAGGAGATTCTAACCCTCTACTGTGCGCTTGTGAGACCCCACCTGGAGTACTGTCTCCAGCTCTGGAGTCCTCAACTTAGAAAGGACGTGGACCTGCTGGGACAGGTCCAGAGGAGGGGCATGAAAATGATCAGAGAGCTGGAGCACCTCTCCTGTGAAGACAGGCTGAGAGAGTTGGGGTTGTTCAGCCTGGAGAAGAGAAGGCTCCAGGAAGACCTTCCAATAGCTGAAGGGAGCCTCCAGGAGACCTTGGAGAGGGGCTGGAGCCATAGGACAAGGGGTAACAGCTTTAAATTGAAAGAGGGGAGATTTTTATTAGATACTGGAAAGAAATTCTTCCCTGTGAGGGGGTGAGGCACTGGAACAGGTTGCCCAGAGAAGCTGTGGCTGCCCCATCCCTGGAGGTGTCCAAGGCCAGGCTGGATGGGGCTTGGAGCAACCTGGTCTGGTGGGAGGTGTCCCTGCCCAGGGCAGGGAGGTTGGAACATGGTGGTCTTTAAGGACCCCTCCTACTCTAACTGTTCTAGGATTCTCTTTTTGTGTCATGCACTGTAGTTATAACCTAACCAGAAGCTGGGATTCTCCAGAGGATGTAGTACACAATATTTAATTAACACTTACCCAAACATTATCATAGCACAAATAGGGCCAAACAAAGAAGAACTGAGACCCCTGGGTCACCCCTGGGTTACCTCTGGGGGTCTGATCTCACTCTTCAGTCCTGGAAGCAGCATGACCATGATAACACAACACTGTGCTTCTCAGACCAAGCTTTTGTGGGCAAAATACCGCCGTATCAGTCACACTTTAGAATAACAATTACATATACTGTACAAGATAGTCCAGGATCTCCTTTTGGAAAACAAGATGGAAATCATGCTCACTCACAAGCACCATTTAGCCAAGAAGTAATTATTATATCCTATTGCTTTTCCAGATTCAGAGCTGGGAGCTCAGAAGTATGATGGCTTTCCAGACAGAAACTGGATTTCCTACACAAAGCAGTTTTTTGCAACAAGATTGTGTTAGCAGCTGACTTCAAGAAAGTGCTGCTTGCCAGAAAGCTTACCTTCCTCTCCTTCAGTAACTGTTTGTAGCCACTGGTACCTAGAGACAGAAGCGTAATGAGGACATCTAAGGAAGGAGACGCAGACGCTCTTCCTGCAAAGAAAACACACAGCCATATACAGACAAAATTGGCAATAAATAAATAAATTTTATGTGAAAGAAAGCAGATAATCAAGTTTCCTACAGTTATTTTGTAGGGATGAAATCAGTCCGTGAACTACTTACCTGGATACATTTTGCTGATCTCCTGAATGAAGGACTCGCTGAAGCCAGCAATGATAGCACCACCTACTGGAACCATAAAATTTTTGTCCAAGCTCTGAACAAAGGCATCTATTCTGCCTACTCGAGCACCCTTTATCGAAAAGGAACACAAAAAATATCACAAGCCACAGCATACATTAGGGAAAAGGAAAGAGGTGACAGCATCATAATTACACAGCAATGTAACCAAAGTAAATGTTATTTCTGAAATTCTCTCAGATACTGCACTCATGATAAAAAATTTAAAATCCTTTTATTACCTTTTCTTAGTGTTGTTCACTATGATTACTACTGTCTGCTTGCATATTAACTTACAAATGGCTATTTTGCCGATTTTAGTTCCTGCAAATCTAAGAGTAGCTTATTTTCAACAGCAGCCGAAAAAGGAAAGCCTGGGAATTGAGTGGGAATGACACAGTTAACATTGTCCAGCCCAAAACACTTCACACACATGCTCATGCTAAAGGGCTCCAGGTAAATGCTTCACCAGCAAAGATTTTTTTTAAAGTCATGTATAAATTTGCATTAAAACAAGTTGGTTTATAAGGCTGCTTGCAAAACCAAGATCCAGGTAACTTCCTATAGCAAATGATTTTCTGATTTCCCCACTTCCCAGTGGGGAAAGTGCTTATCCCTGGCTGCTCAGATATTCTTAAAGGAAAAATAGTAGGCTATGCATTAAGTCTTGTACAATTGCAATATGCCACTGTGAACTGTACAATTAAAAAGTATGCAGCATAACAGAACCTAAAGAACATACACATTAAAGTATATTCAAATACACACACAAAGTACTACAGGCTAAAGCCAAGAAATAGAAACAAAATTAATAGCTATGGCAAAAAAAAACAGTGAAAAAAAGGCAGATCCAACTAAGCTACAGTTATTATTTCTATATTTTAATAGCTTAGTGTGTGGGAGATGGGAGAAGCACTCCCAGTTTGTCAGCTCTCTGATGGGAAGACGAATGCCAGCAGCTATCATTTGATTTAATTGACAGGAGACCACCAGAGGAGAAGCCCAAGCAGGGAAACAGTCTCCAAAGCTCTTCCCTGTGACACTCCTGCAAGTTCTGTTCACGCTGTGCTCAGCACGTCCGGATTCCTAAGCACTCACTAATAACTCCTCCTCACAGGCAGCACATTTTCCAGTGCAGGAAACACGTTTTTGTAAATAAATGTTAAACAAATCACAGGATAAATGTATCCTTTTGCATAACCAACAAACAAACAAAGAAAAAAACTCCAAACAAGCTACCCAGAAGCCAAGAAAAAAAACCACAGAAACCAACACAGTACTGGCTCTGTTTGTAGCTTTGCAGCCTGAAAAGATTATCATCAGATACATTTCATGCAGTGAAACTCAGCAATTCCACAGCCTCCTTAGAAAAAAAAATAGCATATTTAAAAGCATATTTTAAACTCATAATAGTTCAGGATCCCCTGGATCCTGTTAATAAAAATAAAATCCCCCTATTATTTTGATACGGGAACAGAGGAAAAAGAGAAACAGTGAAG
Organism: Jacana jacana; assembly: GCA_013400555.1. NCBI lineage: Eukaryota > Metazoa > Chordata > Aves > Charadriiformes > Jacanidae > Jacana > Jacana jacana. The sequence continues at coordinate 38,408 of VZTM01039647.1, read as the reverse complement.
AAACAGCACATGTACATTGCAATGAGCAAAAATGCAACAATCCTTAGTTTCACAGGTGATCTTGGATATTAAGCAACCTCCTTTTCAAGCTGAACAGGAACAGAAATTAAACTTTTTCAAACAGAACACGGAGCCCAACCCAGTTTCCTCAATCCTTCTTTCTGCCAACAACATTTTAACAGTGACTGCATCTGCCAAGTGTTGCTGGAGGACCCTGTACCTTCAACTGAAAAGGTGGAGCTCGCATTCTGTTGAAGGCTTAATCCCTATTCAAGTGCAAGTGTGACCCATTATTAAAATTAAAACTAAAATTAAAGTAAGTTGATAATTTGATAAATTGATAAAATTTTCATAAGTTGATAAACTACTTTAAGAAAGCTTATTGTAGGCCATTTATCTATTATGAAGACACTCCAGCATAAGCAAAAATCTAAATAAATTTGGGTTTAATACATGAAAAGCACATAGCAGAAACAACAAGTATTATTTGTAAATTCTACTTCCCTCTGATGTGCTTTCTTAGAAAACTGTCCAAATACCAGACACGCGCAGGATTAGTCTCAAACTAATAATGACTAAAATAGCTAAAACACCCAATAAAATTAGCTAGAGTTGTCCTCAATCAGACATCTATTGGTTAAAAGAATTAGTATTTGCAATGCACAGCTCCTACCTGCTGGATGAGATGCATGCATTTTGAAGACTGAACTCCATAGGCGTTGTTGACAATGTGGGGAATGTTGTAATTGGCGCAAATCACGGCCAGTTCCTCCAGCCTGGGAGCATAAAATCCCAATTTAGGGAAGCATTAATAACTGTAACTCATGTTTCAAATCAGACCATTAAAAGACTGAAAGGTCTACAAGAAGGTCAGATGAGAAAAGAAGCTTTTTCAAGACAGCACTTTAAGCTATAAAGGTTAAGGAGAAAATTCTGTTAGCTTTTATATAAACTACAAATTGTTGATCTGGGCTGAAGGTTTGAGTGCTGCCCTGAAAGCAGTAAATAGATCCCAAACCATTCTGCTTCAGATACAAGCAGATTTTATACCACTTTAATAACTATCAGAGCTTTAGATACTCATCCATTTCTTTTTTTTTTTTTTCCTTTTCTTCTAATATTCAGCCTGAAAAGGGACTAATGGAAATTTTGCGACGTGTCCTGGGAATCAGAAGTACCACGTAACAGCAAGTTTTTACATGCTCCTGCTTATTTCAAAGGACTAATCTTTCAGTCCTTTGGCTGAAATCTCACCTGCATATTTCATTTAAACTGATTAACAGAAGAGATACTCTTCAAAAGGACTGGAGAGCCCTAGAAGGACGGAACGCGGAGATCAACAAATCAAAACCTTGCTCAACTCTTTACTCAGGAGTTAAGACAACTCTTCCCTGGTATTTAGGGATCCCTGAAATCACAGTGAGCTCTGCCTGGATTGATTTCCCAGTCAAACTAGGATTTCTGTGGGGGCATAGGTCCTATTAGGTAAGGGGCCTTGGCATTTTAAACATACAGGTGCTTAGTACACTTTTTTAAAGCACACCAATCACACTTGATTTTTTTAAAAAAAACAAACCCTGTATTTTCCCCAAACTTGCAAATATATTTCAGAAATAAAATCTATTTGAAAAAAAAAAATTCTAAAGGTAAAATTATCTAAAAAAAAAAAAATCAGTAACCTCTAAATTTCCAACAAATTCTTACTCTGTCTCCTCTCCTTCTGTACAGCCTCTCACTGTAATTTACTGACGTTCACAGAGAATGTGACAGGGTATTAAAACATCTTCCAAGAGGTGACATGCCCTTGCATTCGATTTCTATTACACTGCCTAGTGCTGTTTTGTACTGCAAAAATTCAGCTGCAAACCTTTGATTTTGGGAATCTGAATCCTCAGGAAAACACCTTCATCACTGTATTATTCCTAAAGAGATCCCAAGTATTTTGTGACTGGGCAATACCAGTAGTATAGTGTATGTATTGATCCTCTGCAGCCAAGATGCTCATCAGGAGCGGCACACCCAGTAATTTTTCACATTTATTTACATCCTGAGTCCTGACCTATGCAAAATGAACAGAATGCTTCAGGACACATAACACTACACAGGGCAAAGCTTTTGCTTTCTCATCTGCTGGTCCTACTCAGACTCGTTCCTCACCTTGCACAGAGACTCAAAGGGAATCAGCTCCCCTTGAACAGGCTTCTTTTCAAGCACAGAGAGAGAATTTCACCAAACTGGAAACACAAAGGGTGTACTGCTACCTACATCTGTCTGCCTTACCTCCTGAGACTTAAAGGAGCAATAAGCTAGCTTCTGCAAGAACTGAAAACAGAGAAGTCTCTTTACTCTTCCTAAAACTATTCTATTGAACAATTAGACCCATATTACACCACAGGATGAGTGAGGAGCACATGAGATTATGCCAAGGAAGCAAACACACACAGCACTGTCTGCTTTCAAGGCTTAATATCAACTATTAAAAGTGCTGTTAGTCACATCAGAAAAATAAAGCACTAATGTAAGTTTTGCCACTACTCAACTTCTTCAAAGTCAAAAATAGGACTCTAGGAAGTATTTTCCAACTTATTCTTTCCTTCTCTCCTGCCTCTGAAAGTTCTCAAAAAGAAAGCTTTGCTCTTCCCTCTAATATTAATTGAAGCAACAAGATACAGAGTGCTGGTAACTTAACTGAAAAATATGCTTTTTTTCCTTTAATTCTCTTATAAGTACAGTAGTTCTTGAGACAACTCCCAGCAACAGCAGGTAAAAGACTGAGAACTGATGTCTCTCTGAGGCAGGGGGTTTTATACACCAGTGAATGATTCTCATAAAGTTAAATACTTCAAAAGGAAAGCTATAGGTACACAGATGTGAAGCTCTTACCCTCACTTTTTAACAATCCTAAACCATTCAGAATTTTAAAACACCACCACCACAATTAAGCAAAGCCTTACAAATGCAAGATATTTAAAAGCAGACGTTGAAAACAGTACCCTCCAGAAACGCTGCAAGGGATTTTCCTTCCTGCAGGAAGATGAATGTTATGGCCTTCAATAGCTGACAGTATCCTTTAAATAGAAAGTGCCTTCAAATCCTCCTGTATCTGTGGTATATCATAACACACTGCCACTACCTAATAATTCATCTCTTAGTTGCAGGGAACAAAACAATCACATGTCAAAAAGAGGAGGCAGATAAGGGGAAGATTCATTTACCCAAGCTATAAAATAGACCATTCAATTCTGATAGCTGTGATTTAAGCCAGCCAATAAATCTGCAAGTCAACTTCAAGCAATGTTCATAGCATTCTGACAGAATTCCATGGTTTTAACTTCCCTCTAGCAACTGTGTTAACCTATGATAAATACTGGGGTTTTTTTAAAGGTAGGAAAGCAGAGTGAAACATAAAACCATGAAAAAACAGCCGTGCTGCAGAGTCAATACTCTTTCTTTCCTACACTTGCAAATATTTAACTAGATTTTCCAGATAACAAAGTAATTAACAAAAAAGCACACGCTGCAGAGGAACGCTGAACGTAAGTCCTTTCAATTTTGTGATAAAATAAAATCAGTTTTATTGTTGTCTCAGAACAACTGAGACACTACATTTAAAACCCCATGAAAAAAAAAGAGATGTTATTAATATCTTATACTTCAACGTACGGCATACGAGGCCATAAAACTATACCTGTTCAATTGCAAAACCCAAGGAATTTGCTTCTTGACACTTATTTTTGTAAGCACAGAGAGAAAGCAGGTTTTGCAAGTAACACTGGTGTTCATTTTGGATGAATCACAGAATATCAGGGAGTGGAAGGGACCTTGAAAGATCATCTAGTCCAATGACCCAATATACCAAGTACTTCAGACAACTCTACTTCAACACTTCATTTTCAGATTGAGAAGTTTTTCAAGTATTTCCTACCCAAGCTACGTGTTGAAATAAAGTCTCAGATACTCTGGTGAAAGGCCTGGAGAACAAGGCTTATGAGGATCGATTGAGGGAGATGGGATTGTTTAGTTTGAGGAAGAGGAGGCTGAGGGGAGACCTCATCCCTCTCTCCAACTGCTTGAAAGGGCACTGTAGAGAGATTGGTGCTGGTCTCTTCTCATGGGCAATTAGCGACAGGACAAGAGGGAATGGCTGCAAGCTGCAGCAGGGTAGGGTTAGGCTGGACATTAGGAAAAAGTTTTTCACAGAGAGAGTGGTCAGTCAGTGGAATCAGCTGCCCAGGGAGGAGGTGGAGTCCCCATCCCTGACTGTGTTTCAGAGTAGATTAGATGTGGTGTTGAGGGATCTGGTGTAGGGGAGAACTCGGAGAGTAGGGCTGATGGTTGGACTTGATGATCCCAAGGGTCTCTTCCAACCTAAATGATTCTATGATTCTATGATAGTGGTTGGATGACATGTTTGTAGCAACTACAGAACACTGTGTTTATGGACACACAATATTAGGAAAAATGCAATTTATTTTAATACTGATTTAACAGCTGGAAATTACAAGAAGTGGCATCATGCAATCAGGCAGCAAATGTTCAAGCCAAGATAAATTACAGCAGGGCAAATCGTATGTTATACTTCAGCTCATCTGCCCTAGATGCTTCCAAGAGCTTCCCTCCATCAGTATATCTTAATTAGCCCTACAAACATCAGCCTAATACAGGAAAGAGTAACTCAAGCAAAGATTTTAAATGTAGCTGTAAGCTTTTATAAAAAAAAAAATTAAATTGTATCAAGAGCTTAAGAAAATTCATCATTGTCTAGAGGAGAAGAGTAGAAAATCATAGAAAGGTCCAGGCTGGAAGGGACCTCTAGGGTCATCTAGTCCAACCTCCCCACAGTCAGCAGGGACACCCCCAACTAGACCAGGTTGTCCAGGGCCTCATCAAGCCTCACCATGAACATCTCCAGGGAAGGGGCCTCAACCACCTCCCTGGGCAACCTGTTCCAGTGGTCCACCACCCTCAGAGTATAAGAACCTATTCCTAATATCCAATTTAAATCTACTCTTCTCCAGCTTGAAGCCATTGCCCCTTGTCCTGTCACTGCAGGCCTTTATAAACAGGCCCTCCCCAGCCTTCCTGTAGGCACCTTCAGGTACTAGAAGGCTTCTCTGAGGTGTCCCTGGAGCCTCCTCTTCTCCAGGCTGAACAACCCCAGCTCCCTCAGCCTGTCCTCATAGCAAAGGTGCTCCAACCTCCTGAGCATTCTCATAGCCCTCTTCGGGACCTGCTCCATCAGGCCCATGTCCTTCCTCTCTTGAGGGCTCCAGACCAGGTGAGGTCTCACCAGAGCAGATCAAAGTGGCAGCATCACCTCTCTGGATCTGCTGGCAATGCACCTTTTGATGCAGCCCAGGATGTGACTGGCAACACTAACGTTAAAATATGGCATTAGCTATGGAACTACATTTCCAGGACTATGTCTCTATGAGAGTCTACTTTTGCTATTTCCATGAAATGGTCAGAAAACCACTGCCACAATGACATTTGTTCCACCACCTGAGATCACCATTAACCTCAGTTACACGACAGAAGGAAAACCTTCTGCATGAATCTCACTTTTTTAATATACTTTTACAGAAGCAGAACATTGTTTCAACCTGCCACTTCCCTTAAGCAAGATTAGAGTAGCTGCACTAATTGTTGGAAGTAATTTTAGGAAGATGAACATTCAAAACATGGAAGGGTTTTGTTTTCTTTGGTTTTGGGTGGGGTTTTTTTTTACAGTAACAAATCACACACTTCTTACAAAGACTACTTACCGATCAGGTACCCTTGGAGCAAAGCAAGACGTTGTGGAATGCACACAAAGAATATTTTCAGCACCAAGAGCCTTGATTTTAGCCTCCACCGCTGCGATGTCTGTCCGTAGCTCATCACCTTCTAACACGTTTTCTATCACCACAGGCTCAAAACCTGACCAAAAACCAAAAAAAAGGCAAGTCCTGAATGTTTATCACCACATCTCTGACTATTTGTGGGGTTGCAGTTCAAGTATAAAGGTGAAAGCACTTGCTTTTGCTGTTTTAACACATTATTTCAGAGGTGGATTAAGAACAAAGATAAACAAACTGGTTTACTGTACAATGTCCATACCACTAAAAACTACAGTGATATTCTTGTTAAATCCTGGACTCCAGATAAAAGCTCACCTCAGGTTCTTTGCACGCAGCAGCAACAGGTTTGAAGGTTGTTTTTAAAACAGATTAACTCCTTCCCTCCCAATTAAAAAGAAAGTGTTTGAGTGGCATTCTTGAAAACATGAGCATTCTACAGCTTCTCTAAAAAGGAGGCCATTAGATGTAGCAACGCAATAATGATTATTACTAATTGGCTTTCACTATAAGCCTCTACCTTAGTCAATCTACAAACTTCCAAATTATTTCTTAAAAGATATAAAATGTCTACATTTGACCACATTTTGAAAGTGAACTTTGTTGTATCAAAACAAAGCTGTTTCCCAAGTCTTTCATTTAATTGCTTTAAAGCTTCCAGTTTAAGCTTGTATTTAATTTAAGGCTACAACAGCTTAGCCTCCTCAGATTGTTTCTCAAGGAGACATAGAAGAAGCATTTCAAAAAAAGGAAGTTACCCCCTTCTTCTAAATGCTGGAATGTTTCCAGTTTTGGAATGGGCTGCTCGGGAGGGAGGCTGAAAAGCCAGAGAGGGTCCACCAGAGGGCTACCAAGATGGGTGCTGCAGTAGAGTGCTCACAGTTTAGAAAGAAAGGCTGCAAGAGTTAGACTGGTCGTGCCTGAAGAGGCTCCTGAGAGTATCTTTTATCAGCCCCCAACCCTCCAAAAGGGAATTACAAAGACAAGAAAGTAAAACTCTCAAATCAGAGGCAACAGCAATGATTTTGGCCTGAGAGGTTCAGACTAAACAGCAAGATAAACCTTTTTTTTCATTCAGAGGCTATCACAGCACTGGAACTGCCATGCAGAGAGACTGTGGAACCTCCATCCTCTACAGATGTTCAAGATTCAGCTAGACACAGGCATGGCTGACCTAACCTAACGCTTAAGGAGTTTTTCTGTCTTAAAGAGGGAAGCCTTCACAGTAGCTGCTCAAACTCCTAGCTCAAAAATAAATAAATAAATCAGGAAGGTTTTGTTTACAGAATAAACCACTGGAAACCAGAGTCCCATCCTCAGGTGGGCGTGACATGGCAGTAATGTCATGTGAGCTGAAGCAACTATTACATTCTTTAAAAACAGAGAGATGTTCAGTTTAGTGAATGAAAGTAGAGGAGAAGGGAAGAGTGGTTTCCAAACCAGTGTAACATGGCAGTAGCTATGTGAATTCTTCCTCGTGGCTCAACACCCTGCCTTAACACTGACCTGTAAAGCTCAAACTCTATGGAAGAACCTGGACTAGAATGATGTATTGACATTGTCAGCCCTAGTCTGGTTTTCAATTAGTCATCTAGAAGACAGAAATTGCATCTAACGTAACTGTGAGATATCTGATACCTGCTTCTCTCTTATATTTAGTTGATAATTGTTTTAATTAATTTTGTGAGAGCTGTCCTAGCTATTAAAAAAATTAACTGATCAAGTTTATTTCCTCACAATAAATGTTTGTTTAATCAATAAATGTAAACTTTCTTAGCTTGAGGTTCTAAATTGAGCATAACATTCCAAAAGCAGTCCCACTTCCCTTGTATACATTATATATATACTGAGATATATCCTCTTATTTGTTCTGATCTGATTCCTTTTAAACACCTCTGCATCATACCTGGACAGAATCTAGTCCTTGCTTCCAACTGTTTAGTCATTTTTATCTAATGATTCTTTTATGCAAAAATTAAATGTCCTAGGAACTAGGACCAGAATCTATGCCACCACCTGCAGGTACGTGCACTGAGCTGGAAAATTATGGTTTCCCTTACTTGCCCTTTCCTTGATCCCACGCATCTGTCTGTGGGAGGGAACAGCTTCAGTGGAGGGACAGACTTCTACCCTTAAGCTTACTGGTAGACAAGGAACTCGGTTTGAAAGAAATTCAGGTTTGAACTAAGAAAGGCGCCAAACTCGTTCCCCAAGTGAGCCAAGTGACATTGCAATATTAAAAACAAACAGGGCAGCTAACACTTCCTATGCTCTAAAAGAGAAGAATGTGCAGATCAGACAGCTTGTGACCTTCTGATCACAATCATTAGGACATTATGCTTTTTGCATAGATTTTAGAAAGAGATTTGAACCATGAGCCTTAGTTTTAGATAATTCTCAGGATAGCAAGCTAGGCATCTCATCCTACGAGTCAACCATAACTTCCTTAGTGTTGAGTGCCTCATACCTTTCTGTGCTGCAGTACACACCCACTTTTTACAAGGCATTAGGAATAACCTCGTGGTTGTGTGTTAGAAATCAGGAGTGTACAAATACAGCACTTAGTACTACTATGTGTTAGGACCATTGCTAGATCTTACTGCAAGCACCTGAATTGATGATGTTTCATATCTGGTAGAACACGCTGCATAATCAGTCAGCTCCTTCTTACCTGCAGTTATCATCGATTTAAAGCAAGATTTCTGGTCTATACGTGGCCAGATAATGTATTTTGCTTTCGGTCTCTTGTGCCGCAACGTTAAAAAGCACAGAGTTAGACTCATGCCAGTTGCCATAGGAACCACAAAGCAATTGGTCACTGTCCGGACACCTGCACACACACAAAAATAACCCCAGTCAGAAATGAACACGAAGAACCCATGACACGCCCCCCAAATGAAAGAGATTTTCAGATTTACACCTACCAGCCAATTTCAGAATATCCAGAACTACTGAATTAGTGAGTTTGTTCAAAAGGCTGGACCCTGCAGCTTTAGGCTGGACTGCAGAAATATCACCTGACCTTCCAATTCCATGGATCAACCTTAAAGAAACGAGAAGAAGTTGAAAACAGACATCAAGTTTTTTCACATCCCAAAGCAGCAATTCTTGCTGACTGAAAAGAATTTAATTTGAAAAACAAATGTGGAAAATGCTGTATCTAATGCAACATCAGTATCTGCTAGTGAGTTCCATTAAAACAAACCACATTTGCTGGTATGAAACCATCCTCTTATAATTATTTAACAGTAGATTAACAATGTTTCAGTATGCAAGTAAAAACTTTGAGAAGACCCATGGGAGCAACATCTTTAACATCTGGCAGGCTTCCTTTTAAAGCACACCTCAGCAGTTCTTGATGCGTGTTGAATTAGCATTATAAATGCTGATGCGTTCAGACACAGAACTCCAAGGAAAACGAACATCAGTTGCCTTTAGCACAGCATACCGTGGGCATAGCGGCTCTGTGCAGACACACAGCCAAATGCTTCATCTCCACAACCCAAGGAATGACATATACTGTGACAAAATGTCCTGAAAGACAGTTAGTGTAGCACTTTGCCCACCTTCTTCTAGGTCGTCACTTCATCTGCCTCGTTCTACTCTTCAATATTATGTATCAGGCAATACCACCCCTCTCTGCATTCTGTTTATGAACCATGCTTATATACTGTGCTTATAAATGGATATTATGCAGAGCCTTTCAGGAGTGGAGGATCCTGAAATTGTGCATAAAATATAAGCTTACAGAACCTGCTGCAGGCGTGGCTGAAATGCAGCAGCTGCTCAAGTAAGCTAGTAGCAATGCCCATCTATTTACAGCTTTAATTCTGCTTTTGTCTCGGGGAACAGAGTAAAACGCGGTCTGAGGAGCATATGGAATTCAGAATTTCTTGGTGCTGCATAATTTTACAGCTTAATTTTTTTTCTTTCCCCATTTCAAGCTATCAACAATGGCTTGATAATTAATTGAAACTTGTACATAATCCACGCTCCATCAAAAACATCACCTTCCCTCCTCCCTGCTGCTCTGTTCTTAGCAGCCCCCTCATACTACTACTTTTTCTTTTCTGCACAAATGTACTCCTTTCTTAAGGAGCAATCGTCCCTGAGATCGTTTCCACCTGCCTGTGAACTGATCACATTATAAAGACACCAGTGAATCCACCAAAGGACAAACAGCTGTTCACTAGGAGTGTTTTTGGGGTTGTTTAGTCTGAGGAAGAGGAGGCTGAGGGGAGACCTCATCACTCTCTACAACTGCTTGAAAGGGCATTGTAGAGAGATTGGTGCTGGTCTCTTCTCACAGGCAATGAGCGACAGGACAAGAGGGAATGGCTGCAAGCTGCAGCAGGGTAGGGTTAGGCTGGACATTAGGAAAAAAATTTTTCACGGAGAGAGTGGTCAGTCAGTGGAATGGGCTGCCCAGGGAGGTGGTGGAGTCTCCCTCCCGGACTGTGTTTAAGAGCAGATTAGATGTAGTGTTGAGGGATCTAGTGTAGGGGAGAACTGTAGAGTAGGGCTGATGGTTGGACTTGATGATCCCAGGGGTCTCTTCCAACCTAAATGATTCTATGATTCTATGATACTTTAAAACTGCAATATGCAGTAGTTTTTAACAGCATGCAGGCAAAAAACTGGAGAGTGTTAAAAAAGGCAAGTAAGAAATGGACTGTTTCAAAACAGAAAGACCTGTGCTTCCCTTACATCTAGTCAACTCACTGACTCAAGCTTCAGCTAAAAGCTTATACAGGATACAACCCCGACAGAAGAACTTTGTTTCATGCAAGACTTTCCAACGAGTTATGAACTAAAATTGAATCCAGAAAGCTGTGTCAACGCAACACTGCACTGCACTGTTTATCTCAAATGCTATCAAGGTCTTGGGTAACAAGACACAACAAAATATGCCATTTGAAAGCATTAATAGTAAGTCTGAATAATTCAAATTGCCAATAATTTGTACCTGTAATGCCTTCGGGCAACGAGCCCTGACGCCACTCTTCCTTCCCTCTCACCCACACCACAGTTGCCCAGGAAGTTATTGCTATCCATTATAGCAAGTTCATGAAGAAAGAGTTCAATGGTGCTTTCATCCCATCCATCTTCAGGACATTTCCCCTTAATAATAATAATGATATAAAGGTAACTATCAAAGTTGGAAATTAAAAAGGAACACAACTTTTTACAACTTGCTTGATTAATGCTACCCTTCTTTCCCATGCTGAACAGCAGTTTGTATTTCTATTATGCTGGTTTATACCATCTAACATTATGAACCTGCATTCAAAAAAAAAAAAAAAGAGTTAAATAATGATTTTTCCATATATTAAATGCACTTACATGAGCATATCCTGATATTAAACCAGTCAGGATATTTTTCATTTTCCAGCGTTACGTTACAGAAAACCACTGCAGCACATACCTGTTAATTACTCCCTAGAACACTAGAGATTATTTGATGTATTCTCTAAACAAGAAACTACTACTACTACTAGAGGAATTCAGCAGAGAGAACTGGGTGAAAGGGGGATAACTGGGTATTACAGAACCAAAAATATTGATTATGAGCAGAAGGGAAACACAGCTTCTCCTGTAACACATCTTCCTGTCTCCCTATTTTCCTTTCTGCAGTCTGTAATACAGCATGTAACCTGTCAAAACTTGCAACCAGACACCCTCTTTTTCGAGGGGTGCATTAAGAACTCTGCTCATCTTTGCACATTGCAGAAAAGATCCTCAGAGGAAAAGTACTCATAAACCCACAAAGGTTTACTATAACGGTTCTAAAGTCCAGATGCCTTTTTTTTTTTTTTTAAACATGTCCCAGAACTAATTTCAGAAAAATTAATTAATTTCTGAAGTCTGGTATGAAAGTTTGGTTTGAAACAGGGGATGATGTTGAAGGATGTGCAAGAACTGAAACGTTTGGGAATTTGTTGCTGTTGATTTCTGTGCAATGGAGACAAAGTACCCTGTTTTGGCACCTTGCAAGCATCAAGTACCTATGAAGAAAGGAAGCTTGGAAACATTTGTTAGATTTTCCAGTCTCCCACAGACTTTTAAATACTAGTTTCTAATCTTACATGACAATAAAGTGTGTGTTTTCAGGGTCCAATTGCTGCAGGAAAAACCTTGGAAGCGTCAGTTCTCAGAATGAACGTACCAGCAAGAATCACTTCACAATTATTTTCAGCTTCTGTTACTTAAAAGTCAAGTTTTTAACCTATAGGAATTTGATGATTTCCCCTGCAGACACCACTGGTCCTCTGACTACCTCGCTTGTAAAAATGGAGTAAGCTACCCTTCTTCTCCTGAAGTCACAGTTACTTCTTCTCTACTGGGCTCTCCAGCCTGAAACCCTGTCCTACTTTTCTGAATCTCATATAGCCTTCCCTTAATTACTCTACACACATCTAAACTAACCTCTGTCTTTTAAAGTTGGCCTACTTTCTTGGCTCACAAGTAAATCAGTCCATCTAGAACTCCTGCCAGGGTGCTTGTTCTCTTCCAAATACTACCTCTTCTCTCTGGCGTTGACGAGCACACTCCTGCTCCCCTCACTTGAGTTTCAAGCCGTGTTACGAGGTGAATTATCCCCCTGCTTCTACACTCCCTCCCTCATCTCCACCCCCAGCGTGACACACGAACTGGTTTGAGGTCCTTCATAGCCCTTCCCAGTTCTGCTCACTGGTCCTGCCCGCAGTCCAGCTGCGGACGTTCCCAGTGGGTGCAAACATGGCATCTCACTGAACAACATGTTTGTACCTTATTGCTTTGAAAAGCGTCCTTCGCTGTTTGCTGGGCCTTTCTCAGCAAACACACGACCTATGCCAATGGCTTTTTAACTTCCAAACGCGGCCTTGTCTTTTGGGGCTCCCTAAGGTCTCTGCTATTACGGCAAGGCCGGCTGAGCTCTCCCGGGCCGGAGCCGTGCCCCTGCCCGCCGACACCGGGCTACAAAGAGGCCGCAAAACACCCCGGGAGCAGTGGGGCGGAGCGGCCCGGCTCTCCATAGGGTCAGACCCGGCCTGCGGGGCCGCTCCGGCCAGGCTACGAGCAGCCCCAGGCCCGCGGGAGT
>VZTM01039646.1:9503-26127 GCA_013400555.1 Jacana jacana | reverse complement strand
GATAAGCAGAATATAAATACATTCCATTTTCCAAACATAAAAAGCATTTCACTAGCTTTTCTAATTTTGCTGCATGACAATAGTAATAACTGTCTTAACTCTCCAAGCTGTGCTCAGAATTCATATGTAGTTCTTAGATTATGCTTTGAATCTACTAGCAGATTTCAAGCTAGCCATCACTACCAAACTGCATAATCACAAGGAACGTTTGGTCTATTTGTTTCCATACTGAATCAGAGTTCTTAATTTTATTGGGTATTTACATGTATTATGACTGTAAATCTGTTCCTTCAGTACTCCAAGGAATGTTAATGCTAGCCTATGAACTCAAAATATAGCACTTATTGAGACATGATTGTTTCCTGAGAGTTAACAATTAAAATAAATGAAACAAGTCAATAAATGCTGCAGATGATTCATGAACATGTGAGATAGATTTTCTGTTTTCTTTTAGTTTTTAATGTCCTCAATAAGTGCCTGCATGTCTTTCCCTGAGATCAGGCTTGTCAGTCACTTTCAGAAGAGTTATATCAATTTACATGTTTGGGGAAAGTGATACTGACATTTTGAAAGGAGCTTATATTTTTTCCAGCAAGGAAGGTGTTTCGGAATTAACTCTTTACAGACCAATATTTTTACCCTAAATAATTAGAAAGATGAGTTTCTTTTTCTAAGGTACAAGGCACTAAGTATCTACAGATTATAGACAGAGTTTTACACATATTATCAGAAAAGCAGAATAGAGTCAGAAATTTATTTGCTAGAAAAATATAGAAATTGGTGACAGTTTCTATAATTTACAACTGAAATTTTAAAAAGTAGTTATAGTGTTATTTTTTAAAATTCATAATAATAATATATTCTGAATCAGCTGAGATATGATGTCAATAACAGATACTAGTCATTCTGCTAATATAGTACACAAAGTAAAATTTACTTTCTGACAATTTATGACTGACATGTCTATACCCTGAACTATGGGTATATATTAGGAAGTAGGCTATCAGTGTTATTTACCACCTTTTGAAAGAATTTCTTGATTTCCCTGAGCTGTAACATCTTCTCATGAAGTAGTATGTCCTAGAAATGTAAACAAATCCAAACTTCATTGAGCTTCATTTATCATGAGAAACTTTGTGGTTACTCTGGCATTGCTGACATAATGTCTAATGACTTAATCTGATCTAGAGCTTATTTATCTTCTATTAATGTTCAGATTCCTGCAAATGCTTCCTCCTGCATTTCTTTCTTCCACTTCCTCTCCTGTTGCCTCAAAATGCAACTAGCTAGCTTGAGTTTAAAAATGAAACTTGTTTATAATAGTCTAAAGACTTTCTTTCAAATCATCATTCACAGCTATAATTAAAAGCTGTGCAACTTATTCTACAGTAGGTCCATTATTGATGACAGTTCTCAGGGCAGTACCAGTAGCTAGGACTGACGGAGTGTTACTCAGTCATTATAAAAATAATAATGCATTTATCTATGAAGGCTTTTGAAATTTTTATCCTATTAATCTGTGCCTGTTACCTGTTTACTTCACTACAATCCATAGAAATGTTTTTTACAAGCTTAACTTCTACATGTGTGACTGATTCTATTGACTTCACAGTTAGGCATGATGTAAAAACTTCAGTCCCTGTAAAAGCAGGAAATAACTTTTAATGTCTCTACGAAATATATAGCTATTTGCCTTTTCTACATACACGTTCTAACCCTTCAATGGAGGTTACAGAAATATGAAAGCTTAAAAAATACCTGTCTATGCATCAGCAGAAATGAATCCATTCATAATAAATTCCTGCAGCACTATATTTGTTATCTAACTGAAGTTGGAAAAAACAAATTGCTTTGGCATCTGACTATTTTTTGTCAGTTAGATTCATTCTCAGAGCACTGAGGTTCACTTAGAGCTCAGACTAACTCTTAAATTCCTAGTATTTCCCCACCGTTCAGAGGATACATTTTTTTTGAACTGGATTAAGATCACAGCTCAATTCTTATGGGTCTTAAATAGTCATTATATGCTAACTTCAGGCACTAACAACATGGAATCATTTGGTAACCGAGACAAGAGAGGAACTGTATTTTATTGATGATCCCTTGAGTCATCAAAATGCCTCAGAACATAACTTTTATAAGATAATAAATCCACTTGAGAATTATCTAAAACCACCCAGTTTTCCTTAGATTTTTAAATTCATTTTCTATATGCAGCATTGATACTAACAACACATTAAAGATTAAAGAAAATATTCAAAGTATCCTACGGGACAATGTATTTAACATAATATCTGGGGCTTATACCAGTGGCTGTCAGGTTTAATATCCATAAATAATATTTAAGTTTAATTTTCAGTGCAGGATTCTCAAAACCTGTAGCAGCACATATATATTTCCAACATAAGTTACTGGGAAAGATAAGACCTTAGAAGCAAATAAAATCAAAAAGAAAAAGTTATGTGTCAGTACTTTGGTTTGTACACACCTCAGAATTGACAAGAACCATTATGTCCCATAGATTCATCTTCCTGGGTACTGGATATGGAGGATTCCTACTGAAGGCACCGGGACTTCTGCTAGTAAGTACATACAAGATCAGTCCCATGATATCACTTCAACAGTATTCCAGAAGACTTTAAAAATACAGAACCAAACTTATTTGAGCAGTCTTGGGAATTCCTATCTTCCTATGTATCTGATTGCCTATTAAACAACGGTAGTCTTAATTTCCATTTAATTTTCATCCATGTAATTTTAAAATGCCATTTCTTTTAATCTAAGATGTTTGCTAGTAACTGAGTTCTAATTGCTTAAAAAACAGGTTCCAGTGCAATTATTAAAGAAATCGTTGATTGCTTGAGGTAGATAGATATAATTTCCTAGAATGTACAAATTAGTTATCATTGATCTGCTTGACATTCCATGCATATCTATATATATGTGCATATAAATACATATTTTATATATATACACATATATATATATATATAACTTTAAATTTTATTTAATAGCTGAGGGTTGTTAAAATAATTTCTGATCGTGATGATTCATGGTATACATTGATAGTTTTTGTCAGTAGCAACTGACACTGATTAATAGATAGGCTAAGAACTTGTTATTATTAATGTGAACATACAAGCAGCAGATTCCTTTTTTAAAGTAAAGTAAAGCCATGGAATTCTAAATCCTGAAACAGAAGCAAATTGGATGACTGAGTTTTGCTTCTTGCTTCTCTACAACATTTGTTGTAGATAACAAAGGCTGGCCAAGCCTCTCTCCATCATCTTCCTTAAATCGTGGCTGACTTGAGAGGTCTCCATGGACTGGAAAGTGGCAAAAGTAACACCCATCTATAAGAAGGGCAGAAGGGAAAATCCAGGAAACTATAGACCTGTCAGTCTGACCTCACTACCAGGGAAGATTATGGAACAGATCATCTTGAGTGCTATCACTAGCCATGTAATGAGCAACCAGGGGATCAGGCCTAGTCAGCATGGGTTTATGAAAGGCAGGTCCTGCCTGACAAACCCGATCTCCTTCTATGATAAGGTGACCCAATTGTTGGATGGGGGGAAGACAGTGGATATAATATATCTGGATCTTAGAAAAGCATTTGACACTGTCCCCCACCACATTCTCATGGAAAAACTCGCTGCTCATGGCCTGGACGAGCGTACGATCTGATGGATCGAGCACTGGCTGGAAGGACGATCCCAAAGGGTGGTGCTCAATGGAGTTAAATCCAGCTGGCGGCCGGTCACAAGTGGTGTTCCTCAGGGCTCAGTATTGGGGCCTTTCCTTTTTAATATCTTCATTGATGATGTCGATAGGGACATAGAAAACACTATCAGTAAGTTTGCAGATGACACCAAGTTGGGTGGGAGTGTTGATCTGGTTGAGGGCAGGGATGCTCTACAGAGGGACTTGGATAGACTGGATAGATGGGCCAATGTTAATGGCATGGCCTTCAACGAGGCCAAGTGCCAGGTCCTGCACTTGGGCCACAACAACCCCATGCATCGCTACAGGCTTGGGGAAGTGTGGCTGGAGAGCTGCCTGGCAGAAAAGGACCTGGGGGTGCTGGTCGACAGGAGGCTGAACATGAGCCAGCAGTGTGCCCAGGTGGCCAAGAAGGCCAATGGCATCCTGGCTTGCATAAAGAATAGTGTGACCAGCAGAAGTAGGGAGGTGATTGTCCCCCTGTACTCAGCACTGGTGAGGCCACACCTTGAGTATTGTGTCCAGTTCTGGGCACCTCAGCACAAGAGAGATATCGAGGTGCGGGAGCGAGTGCAGAGGAGGGCAACGAAGCTGGTAAGAGGCCTGGAGGATAAGTCTTACAAGAAACGATTGACGGAGTTGGGATTGATTAGTTTGAGGAAGAGGAGGCTGAGGGGAGACCTCATCACTCTCTACAAATGCTTGAAAGGGCATTGTAGAGAGGTTGGTGCTGGTCTCTTCTCATGGGCAATTAGCGACAGAACAAGAGGGAATGGCTGCAAGCTGCAGCAGGGGAGGTTTAGGCTTGACATTAGGAAAAAGTTTTTCACAGAGAGAGTGGTCAGTCAGTGGAATCAGCTGCCCAGGGAGGTGGTGGACTCACCATCCCGGACTGTGTTTAAGAGTAGATTAGATGTGGTGTTGAGGGATCTGGTGTAGGGGAGAACTTGTAGAGTAGGGCTGATGGTTGGACTTGATGATCCCAAGAGTCTCTTCCAACCTAAATGATTCTATGATTCTATGATTTCCTTGTAAATACCTTTAATTTTTGAAGTTATTTATGGTGACATGTTGGCATAAAGCCTGCTCATTCCACATCATTCTTCTGTGCCATATCTGAGTTTTCTTATAAATGCGTCCAGAGGTGAGAGTTTTTAGCATGTTTACCTCATTCTTTTTTTCTAGGGAAAGTTTACTACTATTTAGTGCTATGGCCCAAACTGGTTGTTTGTCTACCAAATGGGTAACACAAGGAAAAGGCTTTTACATCATACGTACATGAACTTAATCTGAAGTAGCCTTTGTTTAACATATCTCCTCATTGTGACCGATTTCTAATACTTGACAAGCTCCCTGTTTTGATTTGTATTGTCACTCTTCGTATTTGTTGATTCCAGCAGGATATAAAATGATATAAGTACCTAAAATAGTTAAAATGTTCTCTAGGCTGAGACAATTCAGAGTGTCTCCAGAGGTAAAAGTGAAGAATTTTAATGTGTCAAACATGTTTTGTGAATGTTAAATTCCTCTGTCTTTGGCCATCATATAAGCAGAGTTTTTGAGAATTTAAGCTTTTGATGCTTAAGTTCTACCAATATCCTTGTGGGGATCTGGGTCTGAGTGAATTTGATAAGGACACAGAAGGGAAAATAACAGATAGGTGTTTCTTACCACTCTTAGATTGGTGTTCCAACCACAGAGGAACTTTTCATTAGGTTGGTCGAACCAGTTGCTTTTATAAACCATGTTCTGAGTTTGCCAGTTAGGGCTATTTGCAATGGTGAATTTGAAAGACTCATCCATTGGCATTTTGATAAAAAAAGATAAAAAGTCTATAAAACTTTCTGACAGTCATCAAAACACTAAAAAATTAGATGCTCTCAGTCTACTGTAGAATCAATGCAAATGGTTTCCAGTCCTTTGAGAAAGTAGCATATCAGAACTCTGGTCTTATTCAGTGTTCACTTGGATCTTGTAAAACCTGTTCCTGTTTGGTTTTGTCTAATGCTTTGTGCTAGCTGTCTTTTACGAGGTGTCTAATTTGTCTACATTCTTTATACCACATGTAATGATCTGAAAAGATCTTCTGAAGAATTTCTAATACTCCTTGAATTGCACACACATAGATGCTGGGTAATCTTTTTAAATTCTGTTTTCTCAGTGACAGTCTGGAACATAAATAAACGCATTCAAGTGTTTCAGCTTCTGGGTTTCCAAGCTAATTTACTGCTTTCTATATTAAAAAAAAGAAAAGCCTTAAGAGATTTTCAGAGTCAAAGATCTGATATTTCTTTTAAGCTTGATTTCATGCAAACTCTTAAATTTTCTTCTACATGCAGCTTATGTTGTGCAGTCTTACGTGGTATATACCATAATCAATTATAGCTTGATGGGTGTGGGTGGGGTTTTTTTCAGATTTATATGGCCTGTTTATCAGGGCTATTTATCTGTGTTGACTTTATTTATTCTGATGTTGTATAGTGGAGGCCTTTTTGATGCTTCTAATAGTTATCTTTCTTAGGTTGTTGTACTCACAATTTTGGATAAAATGTGAGGTTTTACCAACCTTTCTGATGCTGTTGCAGCTTTTTTTCTCTTGAACCAGTCTGTTTGAGCAATTCATGTCAAGATTCTTATTGAAAAGTATTAATTTATTTTTCAATGAGAACCAATGCAAAGCTGAGCTATAAGTGTTATTTATGCAGATTCATGAATAATTAATGTAACCACTGAAAAAATCTCTTTGAAATAACCCATTTACTGATTTTGTTTCATATTTATTTGGGTTCAGGTCCAAATGTTTTCCTTTTTTTGTGGTAACAAAACAAACTAAAGCTATATGAGACAAATTCCTAACTGAGATAAACTGACCTATTTCCATGTACCCAGGCTACATAAATGAAAATGAACTGTTTGCAGTAGTCAAAAGAAGGGCCACAATTTATTTAGAAATTAAAATGGAAAGTTTAATTGACAATCTCAGTTATACATATTGAGCAATGAAATAATATTTAATGATGTGTTTGCTTCTATTAAGCTGTCAAGATAGCCTGCACTAGCCTCATCTTCAACATAAGCTCCCTAACTCTATGACTTTTCTCTGTATTATTTATTTCTTTTCTGTTCAATTTCCTCTTTCATTTTCTACTGGCATTTTCTACTTCGTAGTAAGTGAAGCATGAACACTCATTTCCACTTGCAAAACAAACCACTTACCTAATTGGAATATAAAGAGGTTTAACACATTTACCACTGAGTTTTTTGTGTAACAGACATAAATATAGTGTGATCAAAGAGAAAAGAGTGGGATACACACTTAACTCTGTCTTAAGCATTTTTAATGGAAAAAATATATATAAAGAAAAAGATAACATAATGAATATCACACTGTGAGCCCGATCTGGCTGCTTTTCATTACTATAGTGATGCAGAATAGCCATAAAGTTGTTGTATCTAGCCGTTTGAGAATAGTTTTGACTGCTGAAATTTCTAATGGCAGATAATCAACATAACATATTCTGGCTTTGAACCGTTGCTGGGAGAAAAGTAGCATGATAAGGCTTCCATTTTTGGATATTCTTCCTTAGATAGTAATTTGGGATAGCTGTGAACAGGATGTTCTTGTGCATTTAGTGATATTGAAAATATTTATTTTTACCATTGTAAGTATTCTTACATGCATTTCATGACTGAAGCTGGTCAGCACAAAATACACACAGATAATTTTATGGTGAACTCCAGTAAAGTACTGGCAGAATCATGATGGTTCCAACATGTTTTTGCTCCACAGGTCTTTCCTGCTGCACTTGAAAAGTCTGTAAAAAAGAGGCCTTTAGCTAGACCTTCAACATGGCCTTCCTTAATATTCACATAGCCAACTCAGTGAAATGCAGACTGATAACTGGGCGCAAAACTTTCTGAAGCATCAGCATTAAAGCTTATTTGTCATCAGTGGTCCAGTGACCAGCTGGCAGCCACCTCATGGACAGTACTGCAACTAATACTGTTTATCTACAACCTGGGTGGTAGAATGCTGTGCATCTTCATCCACCTCACAGTTGATATCAAAATGGGGGAAGTGGTGCATTTCTATTTAAAGTGAGCTCAACAAGAAGGAAAAAAAAAAGACAAAAAGCTTGTGAAGCTTAACAAAGGTAAATGCAAAGCTCTGCACCTGGGACAAAATAATCCCATTGAGCAGCACAAACCAAGGCAGACTGACCTTGAAACAGCTTTGCCATAAAGGACTGGGTAAACATCAAAGCTGGTCAGAAGCTAAGAGTGGGACCCTGCACAAAAGAGGGCCAACAACATCCTGGGCTGTACTAGGAGAATTGTAGCCAGATAGTCCTGGGAGATGATTCTTTATCTAATACCTATGAGACTTCTTGGGAACCTCAGTAGAAAACAAACTTTGATGGATCAGTGTAAACCCAGTGGAGGCTACAAGGATCATTTGGTCCTCAAGCACATGATGTATGAGAAGAGACTGAAAGACCTTAGTTTCCTCAGTCTCAAGAGAGGGCTTAGGGGAGTTCTTACAGTTGTCTTCAGCTACCTAATGAAAGGAGATAGAGAAGATACCAGTTCTCTCAGAGGTGCACAGTAACAGGAACAGAGGGAACAGATGTACAAGGTGACAGCAGCAACAAGGTAAATTGTAGGTTAGTAAAATCACAGAACATGTGCTGAGAGGGGTTCTGGGATCTCTTGGAGGTACTCAAAACTCAATTGGACAAAGCCCTGAGCAACCTTTTCTAACTAGACCTGCTCTAAGCAGGAGAATGGACTAGATAGACTCTGGAGGTTCTCTACAGCCTACATAATCCTGTGGTTCTCTTTACTAAAAGGGTGTGAAATCTCTGGATCTGGAGTGAAATCCAGAGCCATGAAGTGTGTGGGTTCCCAGCTTGACATATGGAGGGAAACAGATGCTGTGCGGAAAAATGTGTGGTCAGAGTTTTTAGGGTTAGCTAGTACCCCACCACAGAAATCAAACACTGACATAAAGCAAATGAGTATTAATGTCCATGTTATAGATGGTGGTGATTGATTTCATTGGTGTTACATGCCTAAAAATATATTTTAGAAAAAAAGCCCATCAGGTAGAACTTATTTACAACAACAATGTCTTGTGATATTGTTTAGCACTTAGAGTAGTTATCTTAGCAACAGAAATGAGTTCTAGGTCTTCTCTGCCCCTAAGGACTTTTAAAACCATGTCTCTGATCTTCAAGAGAATGTTTTCACTTGATTTGGCCAGGCTCTAAATCTTGATGTAACACTTGCTTACTTTGATCATTTACTTAGTTTCTTTGGAACAAATGATGGAATTACCTAAGATTTAACTCAATAATGACTAAAGCTGACTAATTAGTTGATTTTATCTATTTATGGCTGGGTTTTTTTTTCTACTCATGTAAAATAGTTGTATTATTTTGTCCATCCAGGATTTTTGACAATTTATAGTCTGAAACCTGTGTGTAACACCATCTATCTGATACTCAACAGCTTCTAGTCCCTCCTGATTAGAGAAGTGATGCAATTGCATTCTATTCATGGAGACACAAAGGTTTAGAGCCAAAGCTCATGAAAGCTGTAGGGAATGGCTTCACTGTGAAGTCTCAGAAATAACCTACTATAAAGATGTCTATGTTGGCTTTAATTAGCTAGATTTAGTACAAGCAGCAATCCAGTAGACCAGTCTAATGTTTAGTTGTACAATCTAATTTGTTCCGCTACTCAATGTCTTCTAGTAAGATCTTAATAAATAGATACACAAATATTTTAGGCATCTGAGTTCAAGAATGATGGTCATAAAAATAGCTATTCTAAATTTTACATTATGTAGTTATTGATTACCATGACTATGCAGTTACAAGAACAGAATAAGAATATAACAATCTTCTCCAGCTTCCCCCTACATCTACTGATAAGTGCCAAGAAAACTAAACTAGCAAGTATTTGAATTCTCTCTGAACTATGTGAACTTTGAATTTCTTCGCATGGAGCTTGCATGTGCAGGATACCCAAACACAGGTTTTTAAAGGCTTTCTGACTATGAACTGACCATCCTTTCTCATACACCTTTTTTTTTACATCACAAATACACTGCCTTTATTTCATGGGACTGCTTGCTGTCCTCTTTGCTTAATGTTTCAAAGCACTTTGAATATGAGTAAATGGTAAATTTACTGACGCCTGCATAAGTAGCCACTTTGATTATGTAAACTTCTCTCTTAAGAGATTACTATGTATCTCCATAAATAAAATACAGTTTTCTCCTGAGAAGAAAACATTTTATGCCATTCCCCAGAATGCTGTAGTTGGATGTTACCTGTTATCTTAATTGTCTGCTTGCATACCTAGATTTCACTGCGCAGTTATTAAAAATGAAATAAAATGTATGAGCCAGTGCTAATGAATTTTACAGATTTCTCCTTGTTCCCAGAAAGGAAAGGACTTCTGTGCACCAGAGGTTCAAAGCAAATGGACAGAGAAAAGACTACTTGTCAAAAAACATGAGAGATATTCTACAGTAAGAACTGAGAGTTTTGCTAATATATTCTAGTACATAACTGTTTAATCCATAATAACCCAGAAGTTTCCTAAGAAGCATCTCATGGTGTTGAATCGTTTACTTCATGAAAAACTTGGCAAAACCCCATTCTGGGCATAAATATCATGACAGTTGCAGGTATATTTCTAGAAAATTAAAAATGCTACCTTTTCCAAATGTAGTCATATGCACATAGCAAATAAACAAACAAAAACTGGAAAAAATTTAAATTTTACCTGAAACATGAATTCTAAGAAACCTCAGGCTTACAATTTCAAGCAAAATAGTAAAAAATCTACTGTGATTATCCCAGTGCAGACTATATAACTGTGAAAAATTTATGATACTTACCTCTTCATTTTCTGACAAACTTAAAGTCTCTAAGTTACCTAAATGAGATGTTTATCTATTTTCTATGTTCACTATTCAGAAGTCTTTTCAACTTTGTAAAATTCAGTAATATTACAAGAGAGCTAGAAAAAAGTTAAGGAAATGAGTATCAGAAACAATTTTGTAAATACAAGTTTGTAGTTCTTTTAGGCAGCTGTATGTCTTAGCCAAGAAAATCATAGAATAATTTGGATGAAAAGACACCTTTAAAGGTCATCTAGTCCAACCTCCGCTGCATTAAGCAAGAGCATCTTCAACTAGATCAAGTTGCTTAGAGCTCCATCCAACCTGACCTTGAATATTTCCAGGGATGGGGCATCTGCTGCCTCTCTGGGAAATTGCTCCAGTCTGTCACCACTTTCACAGCAAAAGAATTCTTCCTTATATGTAGTTTAAATAGGCCCCTTTTAAGTACTGAAAGGCCACAATAAGGTCTCCCCAGAGCTTTCTCTTCTCCATGCTGAACTATTCTCGCAGTCTGTCCTCACAACAGAGGTGTTCCAGTCCTCTGATAATTTTTGTGGACTTCCTCTGGACCTGCTCCAGCAATGCTCTGTCTATACTGTGCTGAGGACTCCAGAGCTGGACACAGTACACCAGGTGGGTTCTCATGAGAGCGACGCAGAGGGGGAGAGTAACCTCTCTTGAGCTGCTGGCCACACTTCTTTTGATGCAGCCCAGGATACAGTTGGCATTCTGGCCTGTATGCACACATTGTCACCTCATGTCCAGTTTTTCATCCACCAGTACTCCCAACTCCTTCTTGGCAAGGCTGCTCCTAACCCTTTCAACCTCCTGTACTAATATCAAGGCTTGCTCCAACCCAGGTGCAGGACATTGTTCCTGGCCTTGTTGAGCCTCCTGAAGTTTGCATGGGTTGCCTTCTTGAGGTTTTCCAGGTCCCTCTGGATGGCATCCTGTGCCTCTGAGCTTTGTGTCATCCACAAACTTGCTGAGGGTGCACTTGATACCACTCTCGATGCCATTGTTGAAGATACTAAACAGTACTGTACCCCCCAATACAGACCTGTGGGGGGTCCTGAAAGAAAATGCTGTTTTCCTTTGTAAGCATTCTATTGTGTTTGTAGTCAGAAAAGAAGAAAGAATAAAAGTGAAAAGGGNTTTATAAACTGTCACTGTAATCAATCAGTTGATACACTGAATATAAGCGACAGTATTAATTTGTTAACTATTCAGAATTTTCCTTATATATGGTTTAAGTATTTCCACAGAAATGTGTGTGTATTTAACTTGCAGATTTGCTCAACATAGTACAGATTGTGGAGACCTGACATACTAGTGAGCTGAGTTTCATCCCAATGTCCTTAAACTAGCTGCTGAAGTCAATTACCCAAAGCAATTTTGTTTGCTGATATCATCCTCACGGCATCTTAAGAGCTGTATCAGCCATATGCTATAAATAACTTACTGTTTTAGTACCAAAAAAAAATAATAAATCCCAATACCATTGGATAAGCTTGCATTTTCTTGTCATCCAACTTTCACTCCCACAAGTATGCATATTTGCTAAAAGTAAACTTTATATGTAACCTTTGTTTAAACAATATCTATCCCTAGATAGTGATGGAACAAGGGTTTGGATTTAGCCCTCCTATCGTCTTCTGAATTATTCCCATCTGCAGTCCCTCACCATCTGTACTATGCTTGATAACTTATGCAGGCAATATGAATACTTGTCTCTTATTTCAATCAAGGACTTTATTTTTTTTTTTTTAACATGGGCCATTTCTCTTGTATACCCTACTTCAGCAAATCACTGGATATATACTTAACATTCAACTATTCTTCATCAAATTGAATGATTGATGAGGGGTTCTCTTAATTTCTTTTGGGGAAGGTTTCTCTCTAGGTATGAGAGTAGCTAGACTGTCCGTGCAAAAGATATTTTCTAGTTCCTACAAAGAAGATTCTTCTTTTGAGTAGCAGACCATTAACTTGGCTCACTCTTCTGGTGTTCCTGAAGCATTGTGAGTATTAGGACTGACCTCAGACAGAAAAATTTTGACCTGAGGATCACCAACAAGTACACAGGTAGAAATTTCAGTCAGTGCTTCTAACCCTTTCTATCCTGAGATAAGGGAATTATCAAGTTCAGGAATACCCTTATACACTCATAGGTCAACAAAATAGTCCATATATCCCTAAAAGCATTTTTATAAAATGCAACATTGGAGAAACGTTATCAGACAGTGAATGTGTCCTGTTCTTTCTTATGCACAAGAGGAGTGATATGCACACTTAAATACCATAAGGAAAGGAAATAAAAATAAAATAAAGGAATGTAAACTTGTATAGTCAAAAAATTCCTACATTTTGCAGTCACATCAAAGGTATAAAAGGAGACATGGATAATATATTTTCTTTTCATATTTTGTTTATAATGAAAAAATTGCATCTAAAGAATAGTCTTTTCTTCTTGTGCTAAGAATTAAATTTTAACCCCAGAGGAATGGGAATGTTATCAATAAATCACTGATAGAAATCCATTCACTGGATTTACTTTGTTTCACATATCTGGGCCTTAACCCTCAAACCCTATATGTATAGCCTCCCTTTGCACTTGGCCTTGGGTGCAATAAACGAGTGCACTATGACTAGATCACAGAGGTCTAGGTTTTGTTTTCTTAATGTTGGAGTTACAACGGTGCTAAATATTTAGTAGTTTACAGAGTTTATTAAACAAAAAGAAAAGGATGACTGAAAATGTTTTGCTGAGCGAGATGGTACATGAGCTCACCCCT
Source organism: Jacana jacana (assembly GCA_013400555.1). Taxonomy (NCBI): domain Eukaryota; kingdom Metazoa; phylum Chordata; class Aves; order Charadriiformes; family Jacanidae; genus Jacana; species Jacana jacana. The sequence continues at coordinate 12,693 of VZTM01039646.1, read as the reverse complement.
ATTAGCCTTGTACTTGTTAGGAGTTGCTGAATCTCAGCCCTGATGCATCTCCCTGTTCCCAGGTCCAGCCAGCAATCAGGTTAAGCACATCTTCCTAAGAGGCACACACAGAAACAAACGTTTGCAGTACATATGTACCTGCACAGGCTTCTGCAAAGATCCACACAGACAGGAAGACAAGAATCACTGCAATCACAAACAGCACTTGTGGCCTCATCTCATCCTTCTCTCCAGCTGAAACAGGATGATAATCGTTCTTCATGAGGATGAAGGTCTCTCAGTGGGAATATATACATATATTTGTTGAATGTGGATTCCCGCGGGAGCTGGGCTCAGACATGTGGTCTCTCCGGGGGCTGCCCTGGTCCCCACCTGTTAGGTGCCCCTTACCCTGAAAAGAAAGGATAGATTGCACTGATCAGGCTTGTGTTGGCCAGACAACCATGGTAACGAGCGCCTGCATACATGACTAACCTTTTTTATCCCTTTATCCCCCTATTTTCTCATGCTTGTTCCTCCCCCAACCACTCTAAATCTCAAAGGTATCTGCAAGCCTTTCCCTGACCTCATGGTGATGGGTGTCCACCCTGGCCATGGGGCTGGTCACCTCCTGTGACATCCTGGGAAGAGGAGAGGTTGAGGCAGGGTTCCCCCTGCCCATGTACCTCTGCTCTCCTTTGCATGTATGGTGATAAACTTTACATCACATAAGGTTACAGTGCTATCCAGATGTAAAACAAAGCCTTTAAGATGAAAATACTATGTTTTGAAGTACAGGGGAGACTGCAGTGTTGCAAGCTTATAAGCATAAAAGGAAGCAATGAGATGCGATGTGCACGGATTATTCCATTTGGTGATCTGCACAGATTGTGTCTGTACTGCTTGTGAAGACAAAGTCTTCCAACATAGCCTACGGCAAAACTTCAATTTCAAGCATTAGTTTTATCCTCCATTGGAATAAAAAAAAAAAAAAAGTAAGATGTCTAAGAAGTGGGAAGATTTCCTGTTCTAACCCAGAACATTAATTGAGCATGTTTCATGGTCTGCAGATAGCCTCTCAAAAACAAATACAATTTATTAGATATGAGAAATATATATAAAAAGAAAAACTAGATATGCTAAGGCCAAAGGTATTACTGATGGTGAATGGAAGATAAATATTCCACTGCCGGGATGCATCATAATTGTATATACTGGAAAGATAAATTTTAAAAAAATAATCTTGCAATCTTAAACTGTCATAACTAACAGATACTCCGATAACTTACGGCTGTAAACACAATTACCCTCACTGAGAAGCTAATAAACCTTTATTTCAAGACTGATTCATCTAAATTCATTGTCCAGACATTTCTATACATTTGTCACTAAGGCTGAAAGTTTTTGTTATTATTAGACATCATTTTCATGGAGATCAAGTAATCCTCAAACAGTCTGAATTGATTCATTGTCTTAAATTTGACATCCCAAAATTTATTTTCCTAGCCTTTTAATCATTATTTTTAAGCTTCTCTGAATGTTTTATAACATTTCCATATACTTCAGCAGCAAATGACACATAATTGTGCACATCTCCAATTGAAAAAAAAATATTGTTGGATAAACAATCAAACTATGCCATACATCTCAATGCCACTGTCACCATTGTATTAGATGCATTTTTGAGTTACTGACATTTTTGAGATATTGACATTTTTGAGATGGCAACACCAAGATCTGTAACTATTCAACAAGTGCTTCTGATATTTGCATACGGTAAGTTTTAAAAAACCCTTGAGATACACGCTAGGAGTACAACAAATGACTTACAAAAGAAGTTAAAAAAAATCCCCCCAAATTATAAATCAGACTCTTTATGAAGAGTGGCCTTCTATGAAATAAGGCTTTTAAAAGTCCACAAATTGTCACTGGATTTCAAAATGACGTACTTTTGAAAGTGAATTGTTTTGTCTGTGTTCAAATTGGCACTAAATTCTACCACCTTAAATATTTTAAATATTGGCAATATTCAGTCCTTACGTCTTTATTTCTAAATATATATATATATAAAAAATAAATCCCCTCCCCAAAAACTCTGTCCTTGTCTTGCATCCTTGCACTGTTTAGCTAATATGGCTAGTAAGTAAGGTTTATAACGTAGATGCAGTACATGTCTTTGTAAAAGCTAGGTTCTCCCGGACTATAAAGATCATGTGTATACTCTAGACTATTAGCAACAGAATTTATTATTAGCAACAACACGTTGCTATTATTATAATATTGCTCATATTATCGCTAACAGCCTGTTACCTTACTGTATTATTAGTAAGAGCCAGCAATGACCAGAGTTGTAAAGAAGGGCAAATAGTGCCTGTCCTAGAATAGTGCTTATTATTCCTTGTTTCCAATTAAGAAAACTTACTTTTGGCCCATCATAAGCACTGATAGTATTACATAGAAACAACTGGAAATATTAAGGTAATGGCAAGCGGCAATCAGTGCTTATTCACTAGCCCAATGTATTGTCTGCAAATCTTCTTAGTGAGAGTGTAGAAAGTGCTGTCCTTTCTCTGGTCAAGATACATTAACTTTTTTTCATAAATTACACTTACTCTTAAAAACATGTAACATTTTAAATGGTCATATAGCTCTTTACTGAAGTTTGGAGATCCTGCTAGAAAAAATGCTAAAAGTCTGATGACTTTTCAACATTATTTGTAAACTCTTAATTCTGCTTGGTTGTTTGAAAAGTCAATGTAAGTGTCTTTGGCAGCTTCAAGGATTCGTGTAGGAATTGCCAAGATATTTATCAAATTAATGAATAAATAGCATATCAAAGATTTACTGGCATTTCATTTTAAAATAAGTTTTGATTTAATTTCTTTTTTTTTCCAGAATAGTTTGTTCATAGAGTTTAAATTGTGCAGCTGCTCCTTCAATTCCAAGTTTGTCAGAACTAACTTCTAAAACCTTAAAAGTGGCATTAAAAGAAGAAAAATATATATCAAAATAGTATATGGAATATAGGCATGTTCCTCTGAGTAGTCAGATATATCTGTTTTTTATTGAACCAGATACCAGCTTCTTTTTACCTTTCTTACACACAGTGCATTGGTTTCCTTTTTACAGGAAATACTTTGTGAAGAAACATTTGATCGTTAATCTGTGCACACCCAGAAAAAAGGAAGCCTCATTTCTACATTAACAACCT
>VZTM01039645.1:210428-251952 GCA_013400555.1 Jacana jacana | reverse complement strand
TTTTTTTTTTTTTTTTTTGTGGTTAATGCTATCAACTTTCCAGTCATTTCATGTCAGGACAAATATAGGATTGTTTCAACAGATACTCTATTAATAGTTTTCTTAAAACAAATGAGTAAGATGCAGAAACTTTAACCTCAGAGTACTGTACAAATAAAGAGGGCCTCTCAAGCAAGAATGCTTTTTATGTCTAGTGCCACTGAAACCAGGTGGTGCTGTGTGTCTTGGTCTCATAGGTGAGACTGTAGTGGGAATACCCAAGAGGTGTGTGGTGGAGGTTGCTGGTAGCAGGATGTTTTTGGGAACTGAAGAACTGTACAGCTCTTTCTCACTTGCCTCTGGAGCACAGCACAGTGCCTAGGTTGCATTGTAGAGGCTCTCAGAGCTAGGACCTGGAGACTCAGGCTGATTGTTGAGATGCATATTGGCAAGAAGGCAGAGGAACATGGGGTGCCTTAAGAAGCATGGCTGTTGTGAAGGTTCTTGCTCATGTCATTTGTCAGTGGCAGTAAAACAAGTGACTACTCACTGAAGCAAGGATGCTTGACTGCCTACCCTAGAAAAAAAACTATAGTTTTCCAAGTTACATTTTGCTGCTATTGAAAATTATTTATTTCAGCTGGAGGTGTTCTCAGTTTTTTCTCCCTAGTAACTGGTTGAAGAAATTCTTCATCATTACTGTGCTCTGCTCCAGAGTTAGGTCTGTTTTATTTGTGGTGGATGCCTCTGAAATTCATAAACTTTTTTGGGGGGATATTTTAAGGGGACGGTCCCTATAAATAATTGTGCTCACAGCCCACTTTCGTGCCCTTGACCCAGGGAATAGCTAGAAGGTTGCTGGGGCTAGGCAGTTGCTTTCCTCTTCTGCTACAAGTAACTGGTAAGTGTGCTGAGAAAGAAATATAGTGGTGCACACAGGTAATTAAGGTTATGTGAGAGTGCATATAATTTGTTGTGTAGGGCTTTTGCATTTTTTTCTTGTGTGGGGCTTTTAATCAAAGTGAATTGTGGAGATATAGTTTAATTTCTTATTCAATTAGTTGTTCTGAACACTTTTTTCTACTTCCGTATGCTGTGTGCTCAGATGATCAGTCCTTTCAAAGGAAATTATCTGCTCTTCCTATTGCATATTTCAGATCACTAAGATTAATGTGAATACTGTTGAATGTTCCTGCCTTTTACCTAGAACTGTCCTGTGTATATTTTAATTGTCTGCCCTGCTGAAATAGCCTGGCTGATGCACGAATGTCTCTGATGTGTACTCTCAATTTCTGCATGCATTAACAAAGCTATACAAAGTGCAGTTATGATGCATGCAGTAGGAAGCATTTTCACTCTTATGTACTGACTTTCTCCACTAGAAAGGATTTTATTTGGTTTGTAGGTCTGTAACTAATGCTATTTTAATTTTCATCACTAGATTGGAGCTTTTAGCTTTTCCTGCTGTTTCTCCTCTATGCAAAAGAAACATTGTAGAGTAAAAAACCAGGGCTTTCAGAGCATAGCTTATTTTCTGAAATTTATTTGAAATGGCTTTGACATCTTCAACAACCTGAACCAGAATTTGTGGCAGGTTGTTTTGAGGATTTTAATTATTTCCATTATAGTAGAGATGATTTTGTAGAGCTTTTGTAGGTTTCTTGGATGCTTGTGTACTGCCAGCCCAAGGAGGTGATGCCTCTGCATTGGATACGTTTACTGTCTCCCCATCCATCCATAGCTGAAATAAAAAAAGGAGCTTGGGAAGAAAGGAGGATGGGGAATCTAACTAAAATGTGTTCAATAGCAGAACACACCTGGTCTGCTCAAAAGAAGGGTGAGCTAGCTGTGGTCTGTAATTATAAACTGCAAGGTAATGGCCAGGTCCGTCTGTAGGTATGTGACTCCTGTAATCTTGCAGCTCTGGGAGTCACACCTGTTGAGAGCTGACGAGTAAAATCATCTTCTGAAATAAAATTTATTTAATCTGAAGTTATCTAAATAACTGAAGCAAGGAGAATCATTCTTACTGGACGGTACAAAATAGAAATTCTTTCAAACCCTGCATTTTCAGAAGTTCCAGGGAATAAGAAACTTAAATTTCAGTGTATTGTTTACCCAGATGAGAACTCTCTCAGTGTTACTCCCCAGCTGAACCTGTTTGAAAGGCTGTGCAATGGGAGGAGCAAGGCAGCCCTTCACCTGCTTGGGCGAAGGAATCTAATGTATGGCCTGTGGGATCCCAGAGGCTGGTGCTAGACAAACGCAACAAAGAGCAGAACAAAAAAAGTCCTTTCTATGCTAAGGGCTGTGCAGTACAAATAGATTTAGCCATGTTGTTGCAATGTGGATGCAGATCGGTAAGTTTTCCATCAGTTCAGACAGGGGTTTCTGTTTTCATGCTTAATTTCCTGATTTTTTGAAAAAAAAAACCCTCCAGATTTTCTTCTTTAGGGTAGCATATTATCCTGGAGGCCATCTCTTTTTCCTGGTGGCTGTAGCATCAGAATATTTAAATGTATCATGTTGCAAGTATGAATATGCTGAATCAAGAGACAGGGCCGCAGGAAAGTTGGCTTTAATTGTGCTGAATGCTGCTGCTTTTTGGGGCAGGGTTGATGGGGGGAACTCAACAGCGTCTTGGTAATAGGCTCCAAACTCAAATGAACCTTGTGCAAGGCAAATGTACAGTGTGCCTTTTCTCCTTAAGAAAGAAAGAAAAAAAAGCTAACCCGCAAATAATCTGAAAGAACCCAACATCTCAATAAGACATGGGCCCTCCCCTCTGCTCTCTGTTCTGAAAGGGACCATTGTTCCCAGGTTTCAAGGTGGACTCATTGACTTTCATGTTGCCATGGAACCAGTGTGTTTTTCTTCCTGAATAATACTTGCTTGTAATCTCAGAAGCTTTTTCAGCAAATTAACACAGGTGATCTGCCAGTGGCCTTGATTGGGCTAAAGGCCAGCGAAGGACCTGTTTGATCAACCAGATGAAGAAATATAAGGAGTAAAAATAAACTCTAGGATAAGCCTTGATTTGAAAGAGAGGGGGCGGATAACCAGAAATGCTGTTAACTCCCAGTTTCTGTTCTATATACCACAGGCTAAATTTGGATTTACATGCTGGTGGGCTTAAATACAAGTAAAGCAAGTAAAACTCTGTTAAAACATAGAATTTGAAATCCACAGCAACACTATGGAGTTATCTAGATGAAAAAGGAAGAGGTACTTTTGGTGATAATTCATGGCTTCTTCAGGGAAAGGCAAGAGGATGCTAACTTGTTTAATAAACCTATGCATACAATTATAAACTTTTTTGAATACATATCAACATGCTCTCTAATACAAGTGCTTAAAAATTTATGTGGAATAGTTTTTCTGCCAAAATTGCTGATTCAGTGTGCTCGAGGAATTTGAGGCAATTGACCGATTTTTGTTGACCTTTTGTTCACGAAATTGTAAATATTTTGATAAAATCAAAATACTTTGCATCTAGTCCTGTCACAGAACTTTCATGTTTAGATATTAAAATGAAGATTGGATGATTTCCAAAGAGATACATTGTAGTTCAAACAGGAATTAATTTGGGAGATGAAACAAGATGATTGCAGGAGTCCTTATGCTTTTGTAGCTCTTCAAAATGTGTATCTGACTCCTGAGTTGGGAGGTTCATTCTGGCTGTGGCCAAGGCTGGTCTAGTACAGCCAGCTTTGAGCCAGGGCTCAATCCAGCTTTGCTTGGGCCCAGACTGACTCCTGTGATTACACTTTCAAGCCTTTGTGCCTCATTCCTAGCCAGTCTAAAAGAAACAGAGTTTAGAGATGGGGTGCTTTGAAGATGAGGTGCCAGCACCCAACCATCCTGCTGGTAGTAAGCCATCCTGCTGGGGGAAGAAGTGTAGTATCACTGAACGAATCTGTGCAAGTCTGGCAGTGCTACCCAGTTCCAATTCAGTACTGGGAATGACAGGCTTGGGCTGCCAGGGAGGGTGATATGGGTGCGTATCAATTTGGCACTTAGTAAAACATGGTGATTTTTCAACAGTATTGAGTTAGACGCATTTTGTCTTGGTTCTGAGATACTCCTTGAATTGCTGAGTGTGCTCTCATCTCACTGAATTCTCTACAGGTTGCTCAGCACTTTGTAGGACTAGTCCCTGGTGGGCCCTGCATCAGTAAGAACAGATCCTTTCTCTGCCTGGCATTCCTCTGTGAGTGATATCAGTTGGAAATATCTGAGTCTGTTATTAAGAACATCTGTTGTTTCATGTTACAAACCATGGTATTTTTCAACTGGAGCCAGTGTAAAAGTTAGAATCCAGTTTACCAATTAAGGGAAAAATGGACTAGTCTTTTCTTAAAACAGTTCAGCTTGAAATAGCGTACAAATGAAAGTTTGGTCCCTCCATGTCCATGATCACCTGTTCTTTTACTATCTTTCCATTTTAAAGTCTGTAGTCTTTCATGTTTATGTCCAAAAGATTTGCAGTAAAAGAACAGGGGACGATGAGGCAGGCTTAGAAAAACATGTAGGAGAAGGTAATAATCAATACAGAGAAAATTGTTCATTCCTCCATTAGACCTTCTACTTATTTGTCACGTTATTATGATGTGTGTAAAAAAAAAATATTAATAAAAAAGCTTCTTAATCTTTTTAGTCCTTGAAAAAAAGTTGTTTGAAATAGTGTGGCTTTAGCTAGTGTGTTGCACACCTAGACAGGAAATTTTTTGCTCGTAACACTAATCTTAATTCCTTCTACAATTTTTTTCATGAATTATTGGGTTTGCTGCTCTGAGTGATAATGTTCAAGGATGGATATTAAAGTACGAAGAATACTCTAGGAGTGTCCTTTCTGTATTGCATATACAGCACCTCTCAGTCTCATTGATAGGTGCTGTATGTGTAGTGATCCATCCATTATTGCACTGCGCCTGACAGCTAATAACAAATGAATGCAGTCAAATTAAGAACAATTTAGGACATTTGGAAAGCTTAAGGTGAGTTTTTTGGTGGTACATATAAGAGAATACACTATGACAATATCTGTGTTTGAGCAATTTTAACTCTCCACCATAATGCAGTCCGTCCTGAGGGACTGCTTGAGGGAGAGAATTTATAGAAGCGGGTCATAAGGTGTCGATTTCAGTGACATTTTGTGGGGTTTTTTTAGACCTTCCCCCCCCCCATCATATTGTTTCTCCCTGTTGATGTGACATCTGGCTGTTTTTAGCCCTACTGTGTTTCAGGGAGGACAGGGCAAGGTAATAGCTTAAACAGAACAAATGTGTTCTTACAGGATAACTTTGTTACTTTACAAGCTGACTTCTGCAAACCTACTTACTTTCTTGGATGTCCAGAACCAAAGCATTATTTAGCCTTTCCCATTTATGTTAGTTTGTTGAGACTTCATTTTAGCCGCTTTTACTTCCTGAGCCACTTTTTGTCACTCACCCAGGCAGCATGGCTTTAGTTAGACAGTACTATATCCAGTAGGTATATGTGGATTAGAGGGTTAAGCGTTTAAACGAGTCACTCTTTCAAACAGTTGCTCGAAGGGGCACACACCTATTGATAAAGATCTATGCCTTTGGCAAAAAAAAGAGTTCTGGAGATTATATTAAGTAGGCATTTCAGTTCTGAATTGCATCAGACTGCACAATCTAATATTGTAGGTAGTTTTAGTCTTTCTGATGACAGATTTTCCTTTGCATGGTTTAGTAAAGGCTGAAAAAAAAACCATTTCTTCAAATTTCATATCAGGTTCTGTGACAAACTGGATATCTGAAAGCTGATGATGCATATGCTCTCTATATGCCTTTTCTTGTTTGTAAAACAATCTGAAGACTAAAGCCTTGTTTCCACCTCCACCCCCCATATAAAATAGTACAGGAAACAAAAATTCTAAGAAATATATGTTACATACATAATGAAGAAAAAAAATTTAATCCTTTGCATTATTTTTAATTCATGGACTTTTGGTAACAATGTCTTAAGAGTATCCTTTCATAATTTTCTTAGCTGCTGCTAAAAATAGATTCCATTTGTCTCAGTTTTTCCTTCCCTTATCCAGTACTAATTAACTGTGACTTTTGGTTTTGTGTATTGTAATATATCATTCTAAAGCTCACAGTCTGCTTAGTAACCAAGATACACACTAAAAAATAGGATATTTGTAAATAAGATGATACATTTATTCTGCCAGTTCTGTGTTTTGTCCTTTTTTGGTTTCCTTAGTAGAAATGTTTGTGGCACACATTGTCTCAGGTTTAATCAGTACCTATTCCTCAGAAAACATACCCTCATCCTGTCAAAATACTGCATCAAGTCATACCTCTTCTGATCTGTTTAATCTAGATAAATGTTATAAAGGCATTTTGTCTTTTCCTGTTCCAGACAGGTAAGATTATCCCTAACAGAGATTGTACATTTTGTCCTGGCAGAAGCTTGCAATATCCACAGTTGATGAATAGACATCTGCTCTGTTTAGAAGTGTTACTTGAAATTAAATAGGCCAAACAGTAAATTAAATATATGGGTACACAATGGAACCACTTAAATTCCATTTGACTTTTTATAGTTGTTTACCTCAGTTTATATTTTCTCCCTTCCTTACTTCTCCTTTATCAGTGTCATTAGGAAGAGAAGTTAGCATGATAGCTGTGGTCTTCTCCACCGTGTGGAACACATCCTTTTTTGGTTTCTCAAGTTGCTCTCTAATTTACATCTGGCTTACCCGTGTAGTAATGTACTCTCTGGGTAGACAGGAGAGGAGTTCCTAAGCAGATCAGCCCTGCCCTGCAGGGAAGGGCCTGACTGGCTGAATTATTATGAAGGGTTTTTTTACCATGAAAGGACAGTTTGCTTGCCTTCTCTTGCAAAGGCACAGCCTCCATTAAAATGAAAAAAGCAGCCCAGAAAATCAGCCTGAACTAACAGCTGTAATACTGAATACAACATCCTGTTGTGTACATTATGTCTATATGTAAGTATGACAGAAGTGGAGTTATGCTGTAGTAAGAAAATTGCTGGTTGATTTAATGTCTTGGATTCATTAGATACATCACAATCCTCAAAGTCTTGAGCAATCATCTTAAACTGCAGACTGTGCTGCCATGTTCATTTTGCACACACAGGCTCAAAGATAGGGTCCAGGAACATTTTCTGGGGGCTATGCCATTGCTGCTCTGCAGAGCAGAAAAGACTGCAGAAAAAGATAATTGCATTTAGAGGTTCCTCTGCAAATTTGACTCTCCCCCTTTTTTGAATTGCTGGGGCCCAAGGTCAGTTCCCCACAGAGCAGTTGTGTAAGAGCAAAGATGGAACAGGGTAACTGAGCAGAAGGCAGGAGCTGACTCTCTCAAAGCAACTCAGAAGTACCCTGCTGGTGGATAGTAGACTTGGCCATAACTGTTTCCACTACGTGGGTAGAGTCTGAAAAAGGGATTGTGTTATTTAAAAGTCTTGAATCCTCAGCCTTGTGTCCTCTGGACCTCTTCACTGCCTGTTCTAGAGCTGTTCTGTCTCTTTGTTGCACCCCTTCAACCTTGCCATTGGAATCTCCACTTTGGGATGTAGCTTGCTTTTGCTGGCTTCCAATTGGTGAGCCCTTGTTTTACTTGCTTCTATGGGTTTGAAAAAGCTTCTTTTCATGGGAATGCTGCTCAGTTAACTCTTGAAAGTAACCAATGAACTTGTTGACAAAGATGGAAGATGGGAAGGAAGCCTTCTCTATAGAAAATCTGCCTGGTCTCTACCTGCTTTTCTGTTATCCCAGTGGCTCAGCACCTTAGGCCTCTAGGCGCTTAATTCCACACGCTGCTGAAACCCAACCGCCTGGGGCTTGCTGCAGAGTGTGAAAGGTGTGCCCAGAATTCTTTTTCCAATGTCCAAAACATCCATTTTATTTTATCTTGGAAACACTATTTTTTCAGGATTTTTTTCCCCTAACCTTTGTTCCATATGGAATGAAAAAAATGCCAGAAATGTTGTATTTCCAGTAGATAAAATGTTTGCCCTCCCTGTCTCCTCCCTGAGATGGCTCATTTGAAGAATGTTTTGCAGGACCACCACTGTGTGTGTAGAGGACTTTGAGATAAATGTGCTTGTAGATAAGCTGTGTTTAGAAACATATGGTTATTATCATTGGTATGATAGAAGGACTCATCAAAGTCCCTTCACTGCCTGCAACTGTGACTAGAAAAAGGAATTATTTTACTAAATACAGGTTTAGTTAGGTAAGCCTGCTTGCATGGTGATCTATCTCCAATTAATACTCTAGGGGTTTTTTAACATAATTTGCTTTTCCTTATTTTCCACCTGTTGCTTACTCTTTGCATTTCTGATAGTTTTATAGTATTGGAAAATTCTTAATTGCCAACTGATTTATTCTCTTGTTAGAGACTAAATGAGAAGCCTTTGGACTTCAAAGGGCATTTAGACTGCATTTGCTGCTTGGATGGGCCTTTTATGAAAGTTTTCTTTTGCAGAGTTGTAGGGCTACAGAAGAACAACATGTCTCTGATTATTTTTGTTTGCTTTGTTCAAGGTGCATGCAAGAGTATATACAAATTGAAGGTCCTACTAGATGTATCAGTCATTGTTTTTCATTTTAATGTAAAGGAACTGATTTTTCACTGACATTTACACTAGTGCAATACGTTTGTAGATGGTATAGCTGACCTGGTGGCATCTTAAGTTTCTGATAAAGGGCAAATGACCAATCAAGATTGTAAAGTTGGCAGTTGTATGTTCCTGAGATAAAATCATGTTCTGACTTGGTAAGTCCACTCCCTGCAAATAGAAGTAGTATACTGAAGATAGCAGAGAGGATAGAGAAACAATGCCAAAAATGTTTACTTGAAAAAACTTTATTTTTCTTAATTATGCTTACAACTATGATGCCTATAAGTTAACAACAAGGACCCATTGTATAGTGTCCAAAACAAGAACAGGAGTAGGAGAGCAGTTTCTCAATGATGCTACTCTTTGAAGTATCTTGTGAGTGGAGCACAAAGTGATTCCCTAGTTTCTTTTGCAATTTTACTAATGAAGAGCATGCAATGTGCTTCATGCTTCCCAGAGTTGATGTAGTAAGTCTTCATTAGAAGACTCGACGAACATGACACAGTGGGATTCCTCACTGAGGATAAACTGCTGAGCTTTTTATCTGTCCAGTCCCCAAAAGGAGAATGAATGACCTTGATTTAACTATTGTAAGCGAACTAGAAAAGCTGGGTAAACTTTATGCCTGTGGGCCATAGTATTTTGCTAACTAAATAATTTCTGCACATGGGAGTGGTTCTTAGTTGGTTCCACCCTGTCTGCAGCTGACCTGTGCCGTCCTACTTTAGAAATTTAATCTGGGGTAAGTATATTAGTAATCTGAACAGACAAATGCTACAGCCATAACCATTAATTTAGGATACAGGCAGAGCTAATTGTTTACATATAAAATGGAAGTGCCCAACCCATCTGCATAAAGTTTCCAGTATTTATTACAGACTCCCACCAGCACTTATTTCTTGCTGCAGGAACCAATTTTTTTTAAGTAAACTCAGTTCTTAATCGCTCACTTTCATTTTCAAAACTGGTAATTAAGGAAGGGACATCAGAGCTTCTTATTTGGTGTCTCCTGGTAATGTAACAAGGAAGTTAAGTGCAAGTCATTGTGTGACACTACTTAGTACAGATTTGGAATCCCTACTGCAGCTGTTAATAGGATGGGCTTGCATTCTCTCCACAAAGCATGAATTATTTTTTATAATAAGGATTATTTGCCCAAAATAACGTGGTGGTTGAGGTAGTCCTAGGGATTGTTAGCATATACCATGCCATGAGGAGAGATACAGGAGGTTTTCTGTGTACCTACGCTGGAAATACTAGTGGCTATGGCTAAATCAGGATTAGTTTAGTCACTTTGCCATGGAGAAAAGTTGCTGTCTAGGTATTTTCAGCATCTATGTGCATACTTGGGTATTCAACATTGAGGGCAACCTTTTCCTAATCCTGATGAGGAAGGAATCTGGAATATTCCAAACAGCTTATTTTGTCCTTTGGGCTAATCACACAAACTGTGGGCCACATTTCAGCTGAAAGCTACATGGCACATTTATTTAAAATAAAAGTGTCAGATAAAAGAGTGAGTTTCACACACTTCCCTCTGTGTGTTTTGCAGTAACACTTCTTCTGTTATGTTAGTCAAGGCATTTTCACCTTTTCCAAGTTAATTATTCCTGAAGAGGGAATAGTGCAGTCTGTTTTTCCTTCCCCCGTTGTGTCCAAGAGCCATCCCTGTCAGGAAGGGCAGGCACTCGCACTACTTTGCTCAGAGGGCAACTTTGTGGGGACTGAGGCAAATCAAGGAGGTTCTTATGTTTTGTGCAAGAAGAGCAGTAACACAGCCTCTTATTTTTTTGGGAAGATTGCTCTGTGCTCAAGTCTTGCTCTTTCCCAAGGGCCATTTCTGAGGCCTTTACCAGGTCAAAGCCAGCATGTGCTGAAGTTGGCTTCTCTTTGGCAAGGCATTCAGCTGTGTTCTTTGGTTTCATTGAGGTCATCAGAATTTAGCGCTGGTCTTTGTGCATTGCAGAATCAAGTCTTTCAATGTTTTTTCACTAATGTTATAACAACGTACAGCAATGTGGAGCCTTGCTTTTGGGAAGGTCGTGGTTTCATTAGAGAAATAAAGTAATAGTTAATAGTTTTAGCTGATATGTGTACAAAGTTGAAACAAAGCAGAACCAGGGGAATTTTGCCCATTTCTTTTGCTTCTAGTTGATTTACTTTCTTTAGGAGAGAAAAAGAGACTTTAATGGAGGAAACTGGCATGAAAATAATTGAAACCAACAATATTCTTTTGCATAGGGTTGGTGATGTATTTAGGAAGGGGTTTTTACAGAAGTTGTACTTCTTTGCCAGAACCTTCAAAGTCTAAAACAGAATAGCAAAGGAAAAGGAACATAACTAGAATCAGTGCAAGTGTTGTTTATTTAAGTAAAGTGATGGTTAAACTGGCTGTCGCTCCTATTTTACAACTTTCTTCTCTGCTTTGGATAGCGTTGTGATGCTGCCTGAGTCAGCTGAGCCTTCAGACCAAATTGTCTGAGTGTAGAAACGGCTCTAAAGCCACTTCAGTTAAGAGGCTTTTCTTATGTTCATAGCAATGCATTTCCTTCTGCTCATCCCACTCTTTGCTGTCTCTCCAGGAGACAGATCAAGCCTCCTTATACCAGCTGTCTCTCACACAAAAGACTATGTTGACCTCTAGTGTAACTCCATCAGAGTAATCTCTACATCAGAGATTTCTTTTTTTTTCTCTGACTCAAATCCAAACGATACAGAGAGAGATTAGTTGTTAGCTTTGGAGTGGAAGGTCAGATGCAGCTCCCTCCCTCACTTCTTAATCAGCATTTTGCTAAAAGCATCACTAAAAAGGCAACCAGTTTATACCAATGTTTTCCTTGGGTTCTACAATTTGATTGTTAGGTCTGGAACTTTCAATTCAGAAAAAAAAAAAATTAACCAATAGTATTAGGGAATGATGCATTTGAATATAAGACGCAAGCAGTGAATTGCTGCCATATTTGCAAAGCTGGTGGTCTGTGTTGTCTATAATATTGGTGGGTGAATCACAATGGACACATTCCAGCTCACCTTCTGGAATGTTTTGCTGATAAGTACTGTGAGCGTTCCCTTGACTTTTGGTGAAGAATTTCCTCTGCCAGTATTTTTAAGAGTTGGAACTGTTTACAAGGTGAAGGAGCTGAGTCACTTTTAGGGCTGATACTTGTCCATTGACCCAGCTGTATCTGGAATTAATGCAAAACTGTAGGAAGGTAATAAAATTATATACAAGGACTTGTATTCTCCTCAGTTATATAAGCCTCTAGACAAGTATTTCAGTTTACATAGATCAAGTTATTATTTTTCCTCATTTCTGTTTCTCATTTCAATTGAGTGGAAACCTTTTGTCTTCAAACCCAAGACTTTTTTTTTTTTTCTTTTTTAATGGCATAAAATTAAGTCTTTAACGAGTGACCTCTCATGCAACAGAACTTTGTAGATACTGAGTATGGCTTGAAAATTTCTGGGTATTGTTGGAAAGCGGTGGCCCTACAGAATACACTAAATACAAGATTTTCTTCTTCTCCCTTTAAAGAAAGAAAATGTCCAGATTAAGTTTGAGAGGGGAATAGTTAGTTTCATAGTGAATTTGTGCAAGAAACTTCTATGGGGTTATAATTGTCTGGCATTTCTTTTAGAAAGTGAAGCATTATATTGCTTGCAAATGCTTCCTAGTTGTCAGTTGTGGAAGTTGAGCTCCTGTTTTGTCAACTGGTTGGAAAAGATGAGACAATTTTAAAGATGGCTCTAAAAGATTGATTTTAATCTGGGAGGTATGTATATATATAAAAATTAGAACAGAGTGTATCCTCAGCAAGTTTGCTGATGATACCAAACTGGGAGGGATGGCTGACACTCCAGAGGGCTGTGCTGCCATCCAGTGTGCCCTGGACAGGCTGGTGAGCTGGGCAGAGAAGAACCTAATGAAGTTCAACAACAGCAAGTCTAGGGTCCTGCACCTGGGGAGGAAGAATTCTAGGCACCAATATAGGTTAGGGGTGGACCTGCTGAAAAGCACTTCTGAGGAGAAGAATCTGGGGGTGCTGGTAGATAGTGAACTATCCATGAGCCAGCAATGTGCCCTTGTCACCAAGAGGCCAATGGAATCCTGGGCTGTGTAGGGAAGAGTGTGGCCAGTAGGTCAAGGGAGGTTATCCCCTCCCTCTACTCTGCACTGATGAGGCCACAAGTGGAATAGTGTGTCTGGATCTGGGCTCCCCAGATCAAGAGAGACAGGGAACTACTGGAGAGAGACCAGTGCAGGGCAACAAAGATGACTGAGGGACTGGAGCATCTCCCCGGTGAGGAAAGGCTGAGAGAGCTGGGACTCCTTAGCCTGGAGAAGAGAAGGCTGAGGGGAGACCTTATTAATGCTTACAAATATCTGAAGGGTGGGATGAAGGAGGATGGAGCCAGACTCTTTTCAGCGATTCCCAGTGACAGGACGAGGGGCAATGGGCAAAAGCTGGAACAGAGGAAGTTCCATTCAAATATGAGGAGAAACTTCAAATATGGGGGTGACAGAGCACTTGAACAGGCTGCCCAGGGCGGGTGAGGGGTCCCCTTCTCTGGAGATTTCCAAGACCTGCCTGGATGCGGTCCCGAGTGATGTGCTCTGGACAATCCTGCTTTGGCAGGGGAGTTGGATGATCTCTAGAGGTCCCTTCCAACTGACAATTCTGTGAAAATTGGCTGAATGCGGATGGATGTGAATATACTCTTAAAAGTTACTTTTATGTAAGTTTCATATTGACTCTTTCCATGCAAATGGGTGCATTTTGGGATGCATAAACACCACCAATGGACAGTTTCTTTATTTTAAAGTAAAAGAATAAACTGACTGTGCATTTCTTTTTCCCTGAGGTGACACTGTGCTTCTCTGCAAGCACTTTTCCCTACAGCATGGTGCAATCATTCTACTGTTCCCTGTTGTTGGCACTGCCACATTTACATTAAAATAGGTCCCATGGATATCCCTCTGCTGCCTGTGCACTGGTGTATTGTGAGTTAATACAGAGAACTCCCTCTCAACAGGGTGAGGGAATAAAAACCTCTGTCCCTGGGCACTCCAGCCCTCCCACCGAGAGCACAGGCTCTAAGAGAGGAGCACAGGCTACCACTACTTTGGTTTCTTGGCTTCATTGGGGTAGTGCTTACAGCCATGTACATGTTCTTTATGCCTGGCTAAATTTAAAATGTTAAAAAATACATTGTGAACTTCACGTAGAAGAAACAAAACTAACAAAAGCTATTACATAAATTTGTGTTGTTATATATTAAAGGGTACAAATGGGCTAATATGGCTATGGAGGTATGTGTTTGGAAGAACAAGAACCTCAAGACAGGATCCTAAAGATCAGGAAACTGTATTTTAAAAATTATTTATTTTAAAGTATTTTAAAATTGATGCTTATCACTCAAATATGAAGTGGCTGATCCAGCGCACTGGCCACTCAGGTGTTTGCTGGAATAACTGTAGGATACTTAAAGTCTGAGTGCTGCCAGGCCTGGAGAGACCAGGTTGACATACAGGTGAGGCCGATGCTGATACTTTCCACCCAGTAACAGAGACCTTGGCAGATGTGACAAAAGAAACATTCCTTCGGTAGTAGCTGCAAAAATAAAGCTTTTGATTTTCTAAACCACGTGAAGGTATTTGGAATTTAATTACTCATGTTTCCAGACCAGGTAATCACCTGTTCTCTGCTTATGAATTTTCTAACTTACTAACATGTGCAATGAGGTTTGTGGCTATTTGAATGCCCCAAATTATGATAAATAGTATACTTGGCAGATGTCATAGGCAAATTTGTACTATGGAAATGCTTTTCTGGGGCTTCACAGAAATTGATGACATTACTAGTATGAGTGAAAATTACTTCAATGAATTAAAAAGTCTGTGAAGTCTATCTCCAAATTCTGTTTAATGGATAGGAAATGCATGTTTCTTCAAAAAAGTTCAGGCAAGCCTTCTGTGGTTTGAAACACATAATTTCATTTTTACTGCATGCATAAAGTGGAAGAACTGACCTTTAGCATCTATTTTGATTTGGTTTAATTCTTTGTTTCAGTGAAACGACACTCCTCTCACTGGCAGCAATCAAGGCAGGGAGTGGGTATGGGATGGAATTTGCTTATAGTTTCCCTAAGCCAGGATTTCCTCCAAATTTTGTGACCTTGAGTGCTATTTGAGTTGGAGGAGGGTTGGTTTCTGTTTGTAACTATCATTTGGTCTCAGCTGCCAGTTAAGGTATTTGCCAGCTCTATGAAATTACTGAAAATATTTGAGGACATTGGTTAACCAAAGAGGTTAGTGAACCCTTAAATGAATGAGTATCTTGGCCACAAATTCATCTTTAATAGCTTCATTTCAAAGAACTTTTGTGGAGTAAAAGATAAGCTTGTGATTTTGTGTTGTGTCCTTGCTCATGAAAGCTGGAAATAAACTGTCTGGTTTTAACTATAACGTCACTGATAGACTATGCAGAAAACCGTATCTACAGCTTTATATAATCCTATCAACAGAACTGCAAAATATCAGAAGATGGAGCTGATCAGAGCCAGATTCAAATCTGTTAACGCCAAGTAACCAGTGTGTGACATTCCTACTGCTGTGGTGTTTGGAGGCCAATCATTTCCATGAGACTGTAAGAAGAATAAGGTGGTACTTAGTAAAAGAGAAGGGCTTCAAGTCTGGCTATACATGTGATTTGTGAATTAGTATTTACTAATCTATGGATTAATTTATGAATCTATAGATTTGTACTTTTGAATATGTGGGTTTTTTTTTTACACTAATCTTGTTAGAATCAATGCAAAATGTTTTTCCAGGCTTGCCACAATTTCACCACAGATTTTAATCATAGGATAGCAAATCATAGGATAAATTTGTAGGTCTAGAGAGTGGATACCTTGAGGACAGTTTCCATCATTTTTTATTTAATTAGTTCAGATTTTTTCACTGCTTTGCTTTACAGACACTTCTGATGCTAATGGCTGGAACTGGGCTGGAAGGGAAGGTGATCCTTTGGCATGAAAAGCTTTAGCAACAAAGCAGAAGTGACAGTCACCAAGTCCTGTGTCATACTGTGACTAGCCACTGGGTCATATCAGTTTTCATTGGAAGGGATTACCAGTTCATCAAAATTAAGTCTTTTGCCTTTATAACTGAAAGGATGTTGGCCTCTGCTTAAAAACTTAATTTCTCCTGCATGTATTTGTGGAAGCAAGCATACTTGCTCTTGTGCCAGCATTGTCCTTTCCTCTAAGTAGTTACTATAAGACAACCCCGCATTCTGTCCCTGGCAGTCACCCGTGTCGTTGGTTTTTATACTCTTACTGCAAAGAGATCTTCCTGTTGAGATATGATCTCTGTTACTGACTGCCAGAGGTGTAAAAGGCTCCTACATAGCAGGGTGGTGTCCAGAACATTGTTTAAATAATGTTCACTTCTCTGGCATATACCTTTCTGATACATGTATAGGTGGCCATTGTATCACCTCCAGCTCTTCCTATTGCTGACCCAAATAAATCATATGCTGTAGCAGGAAGACTTTTAAATCACACATTTATAATCAGAGGAGTTTTCTAGCTCTGTGCCTGTGCAGAGTTCACCTTTCTTGAAAATAAGTGACAAATCTGTGCACAGTATTCCAGCAAAAATTCTACTCATGCTTATACCATATCATCAATATCTCTGTAGTTGCTTTTTTCCTCCTAGCTGGGAGACACTATGATCAGGTGGACTGAAGAAGATGACTTCTTAGGGTGTGTCAGGTGAGGAAGTTTGCTCAGAGGCTTGTATCATCCTTATGTTTGGTAGTTGCTCAGGACTTTATCTTCATCTGCTGCTTCCCACTGAT
This sequence comes from Jacana jacana, assembly GCA_013400555.1. NCBI lineage: Eukaryota > Metazoa > Chordata > Aves > Charadriiformes > Jacanidae > Jacana > Jacana jacana. Next base: position 235,489 of record VZTM01039645.1, on the reverse strand, counting down.
TACCCACCCTCTAGTTTGGGAAAAAGTAATTCCTATTATTGGAAGTGTTTAAGGCCAGGCTGAAAGGGGCTTTGAGAAACCTGCTTTAGTGGGAGGTGTCCATGCCCATGGCAGGGGGGTTAGAACTCAATGATGTTCAAGGTCCCTTCCAACTCCAACCATTCTATGATTCTATTATTAGTGCCTAGGCTTGCCCTAGCTCTTGATACTATGTGAAAACCCGAGCAGTCAGGGCAAGTCAAAGTCTGGGAAACCTTGCTGAGGAAAAAAGGTGAAATGAGATCGGGCACTTGATATTCTTAATGGGGGAAAATGTGTTTGGAGTTTAATTTTATCTGATGATTTGCTGACAGGATTAATTTTATTCTCACCTGTTCAATATTTCACTGCCAAACAAATCCCAGCAACTGTTTCCATACAACCTAATGGGCAAGACTGTCAGTTTATTTCTGCTCTGTGACACCTCATCTGTTAGGAAGAATTACTGAATCCATTTGCTGCATCATGTTATGCTATCTTTCATGGGTCACACTGCCATTTCTGAGCGCAGAGATTGCTGTGGTTCTTGGTTTATCCATTTGTTTTTCAAGGATTTCTAACCTTGAAAGTTCTTTCATGTCAGTAAGAAGCTATATATGAACACATGCATAGCAAATTTCCACCCCAGAACTACATCTGCTGATTTCAGAGGGAGGAGTTGAATATGTGGATAAACTGGGCTCAGAATTGGGCTCTAAATTCTGTAGTACAACAACTAAAAACTAACAAACAAAGAAAGCATTATAATTCATTTATTTCCTGAAAGCCATGAAGGCTAAAAAGGGTAAGGTTAATGCAGCAGCATTACTTGGCTCAAGAAGTAAACAGAGATAATGTTTTACTAGTTTTTTCAATGTGAAATTTTACAAAGGTTTCTGTATGTCTGGTACTATAAAAGTAATTTCCTTATTAGTCATCACAGATAATAGGGTCCTGAACTGTATGAAAGATGTTTATTTGAAGATTCCAGAAGTTTTCATTATGTTCCAGTTCTAGCTTTTGATTATGGAGTTTCTTGTTAGGACTTTGCTCTGGACTGGAGCAGCCCTTAAGTTGGGAAGTTATTGGAAATAAGTCTTGGGGAAAAAAATTTCATCCCTCCCATATATCTTTATGCAAGCCTGAGATTCTTTCACTTTTTGTTTTATTGTCACCATCTTTTCCCCCTCTCTTATCATGGATCTGCTTTTTTTTAGTGTACTTCACATCCCCCAATTTGATATGCTGGCATTCAATAGAACCTGTTCTTTTCTAAATGTTTTCAATTGTTTTTCCCATTACTGGCACTGCTACTGCAACTTCCTCTTGTTGGAGGTGATATCTTTAACCTTTTTGCTGTCCTTTCCTGAAATGTGCCATCATTACATCCTGTGCTGCCTTGTGGGCTCAACCTTCTGGCTGATTGAAATAATTGTCTTTATCCAATAGATTTTCCATCCTCTGCAGTTGACTCTTTGATACAGAGCAGAAATTTTGAGGCAAAATTTGGTATCTGAGCTGTGCTTCCTTGAAATCTCCTGCTGAAGTCCTGTGTTAGTTGGTTTACTCCTGCGTGTGCTCCAGGAAGAATTTTCTTTGGGTTTGGAGGCAAGGCCTTCAAGATCCCTTGCAGCTATTCTGTGGTCTTGTGGGTTGCTCTAGCTAAGCTGGAATAAACCTGAGTCTGGGACACCTCTTATGGCATCACAGCTGCTAGGTCTCCTTACTCTCTTTGGCTCCACCCCAGAACAAGCTGAAGTCAATGGGAGGACTCAAAGGGCACTCTATCTGAATGAATCAACTGTGCATAAATGCTTGATGGAGGTACACCAGAACCAGAAAAGGAAAATTGCTCTTATGCTGACTCTTGTTTTTGAGTGTCTTCTTTTAAAAGTAGTTTCTCACTCATCGATACTTCTTAAATAAAGTGGTTTTTCCTACATTGAAATACTAGCGGTTTTTATGTAAACCTGAAATAACGCGATTAAAATCAGCATGGGTGTTACTCGGTTTATACTACAGCTATTTAAATCTCAGAGAATATATATTTTAACTGTGCTACTATATTATGTTCAAGTTTTCTGTTTTGAAAATCTTGGTCATCTTCTAGCCAATTAAATTAAAATAGTTTAATTAATTTCTGTTATTATGGTGGTGTTTACCACTATAACTAGTACCCTTATTTCTTTAATTTTTATTATTTGTGAGGAGCTGTATTTGTCAATCTGAAATGTGTTTCAGAGCAGTTGGAAAGATCTCTTCCCTGAAATACATACACAGAACAAGTATGAAGAGCCCATGCTTACATGCTCAGATTACAATCTATAAATGTTCAAATGACCTCTGTGTTCATACATTTGAATGGAAAAATGTATTAAATCTCTTCAGAAGAGAAGACTGTGCTCTAGAATCTTATATGCAGCTTTCAGATTTGTATTCATAAATATTGGACACATGGCTGTTTGCTATTTAAGTAGTCTTGGAGTGTCTGATGTCAGCTACTTCCCCTAAATAAAATACTTGGGATATATAATACCTGGTTTGGAGCCAACTGGCTTTGGTTCGCTTCCTTTCCAAATGCTTTCATTCACAAGCGAGCAAAATGACTCCTCACTCTGTGCAAAGGAACCTAGAAACCCATTGTGAACACAATTTTACATGAAATGGGGACATATTTTCAGTTTTTAATAAACCTCGGTGCTAGTTTGATCCAGCTCCTTTAAATTCAATGGGAAGATTTCTATTGAGTTCATTGGGATTTTGACTAGAAGCGTATTTGCTGACCACAGCACTGTGGGGAGCAGCACGAGCAGCGGGGACGGAACGAGTATTTGCTGGGAAGGACCCTATTGCCACCAGAGTTGGGGGATTTCTAACAAGGTGAGCTTCAGCGCTCTGAGACTGCAGCTGTTGCAAGGCAGTGACCTTAGAGGCGTCCAGACCTATGAAATAGGTTTCTTTGCCACCACTCTTAGGAGGGGAATGGAATTCATAGAACCACAGGACCCAAAGGCTCATGCAAGTGACCTGGAACAAAGAATAATCTGGAGAAACAGCTAATTGCAAGTTGAAATCTTTGAAGGATTTCAGGTTGAATAAATGTCTGGGAAGGCACAAAGAGATTCTGTGGTGGCATAAAGCTCTCTGCTAGGAGGGTAAATGTAAGGTTGTCAGGAATAGAGGTATACACTGGCTAGCAATGAGTCCACGTTTCCACTGCAAAATATGTGTATAATCGTGGCAAAAGGTGTGTTGGTGCACTTCATTCTTAAGTCTTAGAACCAGGTCCTAAAGTCTTAATAATACCTGTGTCCAGAAATGACTTCTTGGCAGTCTATCTCTTGAGATTGGGCCCAGTTTTTATGTACTGAGCCCTTGCCAGTGTATGTTGCAGACTCGCATTCCTGCTGATCATTCCTTGTCTCGGCGGTTTGGAGTAGCTCTTACAATCCATTATATAACCTCTAGACACTGGAGGTTTTTTCTGTTCTTCGGTTTTTAGTTGCTTTTGTTGGCTTGTTTTGTGTGTGTTTGTGTTTACCTTTACTGCATGAAGCTTACTTTTATTTCCTTCTGCCTAGGGTCAGAATTGCCTGTGTTGTTTTTTCTGTTCCTGGTTCCTCTCTTGCAATGTATCCCTCTTTCTCCCTTCTGCTCAAGTATTGTGTTGGGTCCTACGACGGGTTATTAATGAGTAGTCCAAAAGTCCCATATCTAATGTGGACTCATCTGAACAAAACTGCCAAAAAGTCTGGGAAAGTACTGTCTGTGTGGGGTTTTGTGTATACTTGATGCCTCTTAGAATCGCTTGAAGCTTGTTATGGCTATTTTGCAGCAAGAGATAATGCTCCCTTCAGGCTAGGGAAGTCTGGGAGGTTGGATTTAAGGCTTTTTGTTAACGTCAGTTTGTTTTGTGCTACCTTAAAAAGAGGTGTTTAATACAGCAAAACAGTGCAAACTTCAGGGTATGTGGAACTTTTTTTTTTATTTACCTTTAGCAGAAAACTTACCAAGTGATGTCAGGCTAGTTACTTTCTTTGAGAAAGCTGATGTAAAGAAGTTCAAAAGTACACAAGAATCTTGCATCAATTGCCTTTCATTTTTCACGTTCTTCACCGACAGATGTCAGGAAAATTTAAAGGCTTTAAAAATATTTTCTATGAATGCTTTTAGTAAGGAAGTGTTCAGTTCCAGCCTGAACTTGTTTCAGCACTTCGTTTGGTCACCTTGGTGTGTGGAGTTTAAATGTTTATTCCACTCAGAGGTCCAAAACCTAAGGACTGTGCCTGAGCACACTTGGCAGTGAAAGACAGTTTCCTTAGAGAAGGATGATCTTAGTGAGTGGCTAAATTAGAGGGCTAATTTGAACTTTTTTTCAGGAAGGCTACAGTGTTGTTGGCAGTTTTGCAGGGCTTCTGGCAGACCAGTATTTTGAGCCCATTGAGTGTGGGAGGGAGTGGGTTAAACTCTCTAAACAAAACTTATGTAACTGACTCTCATGGACTGCCACAGTCTGTATTAGCTGGAATTAAGTTTGTGATACAGGGACTTACGATTAACATAAGTATTGTAATTATCCTTGAAATTACTAATGAGAGTGCAACAAATTCAGAATGCATTTTCAGATTTAATCCAAATCCACAGTCATTTCCTACTATCTTCCTTGCACATCTACTCTTAGGTAAAAATGCCACCTTCTCCTATACGGGAGTTTTCTCTGCTCTTGTGGTTCAGGAGATACAGCTTCTTGCTCTGAGAAATGGATCCCTAAGGATCACCAAGTTAAATTTGTCTTGGTAATTCTCATTGATATAGAGATACTTGGGTATGCGGGATGCTGAGGCACAAGTTCTAATTACTGATTGTCATCCTAATCTAATAGCAAACTGACTATCTCAAAACAGCCTCTGGTTTTATGGGTTTTGGTAGCCCTAGAAAGCACTCATCGCCTTGCAGAATGGCACTAACTTGTGTAAATTCAGTTGTCCTGAAAGTATTTCTAAACCAGCTTTTTCTGTCTATTTGGTGATTCTAAAAATGTCCCAATTACAGAGAAGTTAAAATGTAACTATATTTTGCCACTTCTTATGTCCCAGCAAATTCACACAGTGAATGTAACATATGTGAAAAGGGCTGAAACAAAGTGTTTTCATTAAAGAAGATCTTCAGCTGACAGTTACGACATTAAATTTTCTTCCTTTCTTTTTTTCTTTTTTTTTTGATAGGGTGGAAAGAAGTCTTACAGCGGGCCATGCGGGGGCCGAGATTGCAGCGCTGGATGCAAATGTTTTCCAGAGAAGGGGGCGCGGGTGAGTTTGTTTTCACTAGTACAACTAGTCCTTGTGTCCCTTATCAATCTTTTTATAAATAAATAAATCAACAAACAACCCCCAAGTTAATATGTGCAATTCTCCATCTAGTGACCTCATGAAACAAAAGAAATGATGAAGACCAGCTGCAGTTCAAACGCCCCGGCCAAGTTTTCAGAAGCTGTTCTAAAGCTTTACAAATTGCTAGCTTTGTCATGAGTCTTCAATAGAATCTCATTTTTTTTAATGTGATCTGAGTTCTACTTCCAAAAAGTCAGATGGTTTTTAAGTAGATTACAATGATTAAAAAGGAAAATTGGAGTAATGTGGCCTTCCAGTACGGATTTTGCCCAGTCCTTACTCTCATAGCTTCTATTTGTGGGAGTGTTTTTGATTGGGTATTTGTTTGTGAATAAAACTCTGAATGAATCTAAGCTTTTTCCTTTGAGAAAGTCTTTTGTTTAGCTAAAGCCCTTCTCTCTGAAGTCTGTATTTGAAGTAACCAAATGTTTAATCAAGTTTTCTGTAAAAATTTTTAGTTTCTTTGATTGCATGAAAGGGATATAACTTTTATCTTAATGCAGCTGGTCATTTCCTATCTTAGGTTAATGCAGAATTGATGAATTCACTCTGCTCTCAATCCAATGTTAATTTTTGTCCACACACCATCTACTTAGTATTTTCTCTTAAGGTCTCTAATGGATTTTAGGACTTATAAAAATGAATCCTACAGATTTTGCTTATGAAGATGAAAGGAGAAAAAAAGCTGCATTGTCAGTACTTGAAGAATTAACTCAGAAGAGCTTAAGGAGAAGGGAAATAATATTAGTTGTCTTGCTTAATAAAGCAGTTATTCTTGCTGAAATTGTATTGAAAACTCATCCTCTGAGTGAAAACAAGATTAAGCCTTATTTAAATACTAGAAATCCTGATTATTTTTCCCCCTATGTATTTCAGTGACATATTATGGGTAAATTCAAGGCATTGCTTTCTAGGACTGAGCTTAGGAAAATGTTGCTATTTAGAAATAATTGTCAGTGTATTAAATGTTTCTCTAACTGCAGACAGATTTGTGCATGAGTTCTTAATAGATAACTGATTATATTTTTGCTCTGAAAGTAAAAAAAAAATCTTTCTAATCATCATGTGACAGGGTGAAAACGTGTCTAAACAGATAAGCATAAGAACTTTGCAAGGAAGTTCTCAACATAACCTAGAATATGAGCTAAAGCCAATTGCTCAACACCTTTTGTGATTAGATACAGTAAGGGACAGACCTAGTTTTGTTCTGGAACACAATATCCTGTAAAGGCTTTGACCTTTAGATAGCAATGAGCATCATTCTTCTGTCTCTTTACATTCCCGGGGTTCAACTTGATTGTTTGAACTGGCCACAGCACTGTTGACCTTGCAGTACGAGCTCTTGGCATCTCTTTTGTTAAGATGTCACAAAGATTTTAGGCTGTTTTCATTGCTGACCTGAGAACTCATTTGGTTTTCAGCTTTTTCTTGTGACCTGTATTGGTAGGCATTTTCAGTCCTTTAAACGCGTGTTCCATCCTACTGAGACCGGTCTGTGGAGTAAACTGTCTGCTAGAAGTGGTAATCTTTCCCTTTTGCCACACTACTTCCATCAAGACATACTGAGTCCTGCTGACACCTTCTTGGACATCTGCAGGCAGCTACTGGAGTCCTGCCATGCCAGAGGACAAGGAGGTGACTGGCTGAACTGGGGAAGAGGATGGTATGATTATGTATCCTACAGCACAGCTCATTTCTTGGAGGAGACCGTACAGCCTGAGGCTAATTCCTTGGCTTCCTGCCCAGCTTCTTTTCCATTGCTGCAACATCTTTAAGTTCAGAGCAGGCAAATAGGAGATGGGACTTTGCCAATGCCCTGAATCCGTATTTTGTTTAAAAAAATGTTTCAGCTGTCAATTTTGCACAATTAACCAGATCAGAATAAAGCGAAGCTTTCTTTTTAATAGAAAGAAATAGCCAAAAAGCACAAGAAAAATGACAATACGCTGACAGCTCTATCAAAATAATATAGGCAGTGTCCTTAAATGCCCTCCTCTTTGGGTGCACCTCTAATTAGATCACGCTCTGATGAACTTCTTTCTGACCAGATACTTTAATAAATTTGTTTAGGCAATAAATATGTCAAAAGGGCCCCCTGCCTGATTAGTGAAAGATATTTCTAGAAATGGGATATCGGCACATAGAACCCCCATGTCCCCATGTTCTTGTTTTTGCTATAGACTGTTAGTGCATGTGCAAGATATTAACAAACAAACAAACAAACACACATCAGAAACAAAGCACCAGTATAACCCCCTGACTTTTAAGATGGAGCTTGTTAGCAAACTAATCTCTTTAAAACCAAAATTTTAAAATGAAGCTGTGACAGTGGAGGTACCCAAACGTATCCGGATGCACGCAATCTTTTTGGGAAGGGAGACAGCCTAAACACAAACTTACACTTACTGAACCCACTTCTGCATGGGGTTTTACATGCAGTCCTCCTTCAGAATAGCAATTGGTGAGTACAAAAGGAGCTTTACATTAAACTATGAAGCACAAAAGGGAAGGTGGATAAAACAATCATGTTGAATTATAATGTAAGTGAGGAAGCGAATGCAAATTCTGAGACTTGTCTCTACGTAGTAAAAGGCTGGATTTCTAATATGTATTGTTCCAATGCAGGTGAGTGATCTACAGCTAGAACATTTTTGGGACTGTCAGAAGAAATTACTGTGTGTACTTTCACAGTGTTTGATCCATAGTTTATGGGCATGGATTGAAAATGTCATGCTGCGTTGATAGCTGTCTTGCGAAGCGATCCGCTGCAGATAAGTCAGCAGTAGCCAGAAGGGCATTTTCCCTATTTGCAGAGTTTCAAGGAGCACTGAATAGTGGACAGCCTGCACCATTTCATCTCTGCAGCTCATTTTGCATCTGTTTATGATAGCGTTGGCTTTTTTGTTTTTATATACTGTCATCTGCTTTCAAACACTCACAAAGATAAACTAGCAGACACAGTCCTTGTTGGATGTATACCTTGTCCTGATGCCTGTTCACTTATCTTGGAATTTATAACAATATTAGGGTTTGTTTTAAACTTTACTCAACATGTGCTGGAGCTTTTCAGCTCATACTAATATTTCATTTTTTTTCTTTCTGTCCACACCTCCCCCACCAAAAAAAGAATTTCAAAGGAAAAAAAGATTAGAAATTGTTTCCAAGGCTCCAAAAATTACTCCATGGCTTTTACAGCATAGAATTACAGTAAACTGGGAGAACCTGACCAATTGTATTTCATATTTTTCCTGTGATACGTGATCACATCAAATGATGTGTATATTTTCTATGCATCATGTGTTCTTTAAAGCCCATGAAAGTATGATGATATGATCAATTAGAAAACTACTAATGGTGTTATAGAACCCATTTCCCATCTCAGAAAATATCCACACTGAGGCTTTTTCTAGCAACTGGTGTGGTTAGAAAGGAGTGTATCTGTAGAATGAGCCAGTTGTTTCTGGGGACACAGTAGGCACTTTACAGAAAACCGCGTCTTCCACTTCTCCAGTGGAAGTGAAGGACCACTGGAGTGCATCAGGTATGCTGGGGCTCACCTCCTCACCTAACCTCACTCAAAAGAAATCCTGTTTATGTACTTAAAGACTACACTGCAGTGCAAAGGAAAGTGCAATAAGTAGAAGAGACGAAGCAAGACTGAGACATTTTGCTCAAAAACATAGTCACTATCTGAATTATAAGCTAGTGTACCCAGAGATAGATGGGATTCCACAGGTTTTCTCTGAAGTTAAAATGGCCATAGTAAATGTGGTGTAAATTATCTGTGGGCAGTCCAAGAGTTTTTGATAGAATTACTGCAGATCAAACAAGCTAGAAAAGATAGACAGATCCCCACCATCCACGCACTGAACAGCATAACCTGACGTCAGAACTTTGGATGATTTAATCTAATTGTTATCTAGCATAAACTAATGTCTCATTGGCAAGAGATCTTAGATTAACTTTTGTCTGGAACTAATCCCCTCAATTTAATGCTGGGTGTACAAAGTGCCTCTCGTGATAATTAATTGAAGATTAGTTGACCTTTCTTTGCTATGAAATTGTAATAATTGCAACTTGTATTTTTTAATAATGTTTGCTGAATTCTGCTTTGGCTAGTTAAACACTCTAATTGGAACAGTCCAGGGATTTCCTGATAAAACACAATTTATTTGGGATTGTCAACTCAAAATGAATTTTTTTTTGCAGTAGTGTTTTACACAAATATATTTGCAGGAGACAAAATTCTGTTAAGCTGTTGATTCAGACTTCTCTCTGTTTCTATGTGGCTTCCTACTACCTGGCTTGACAAGCATTGTAGGACGTAGTGGTGCCATTTTGATAACCATTTCCTTCAAACTGGCGATGCCAAGATAAGAGCAGTTCTAAATGTTGTCTCAGTGTACTAACTGTAGAAAATCAGCTTGGTAGAGGTAATACTGGGAACATTACATAGGTGGTGGGTTTTTTTAAAGGCCTTTTCACGTCTAAGAGAAGGAAGAATTATTGCATTATAGTAGTTCTTGAGAAGGGGTGGTCATTTAACAGCAGTTCTAATTGCTGATTCTTGTAATACGATTAAGTTTGGTTAAGCAAGGCAGTACACAAGAGCAAATACCACAAAATTCATGTACAGGAACATGGAATCAGTTATCTAGTTAGTGTGGACTCAGAAAAGAAGGTTAGACAATTCAGGTGGGAACAAAATGTTGCTTAATTCTAGAGTGAGGAGTTCATCATCCAGTGTAAAACAGTCTGTGAAGCCATGCTTCCTGGCTTTCTCTCCGTGTTACCTACACAGAAAGATTTCTCTTCAGGATCTTTCCTCTTAGAATAAGTACAGCCAATTATTTTTTCCTGTTGCAAAAGAACCCAAAAGTTTGAATTAGGCTACATGTATGTTTTGCCATGATTTCTGATTTTACCTCTAGGCTTCTTTTAGGTTCTTCCTTTCCACTTGCATTGTAAGCAACCTCCAGTCCAATTACTCTGCTGTGGTCCCTGGAAATACTTGGTTAAAATCTTGTATCCAAACCTCAGGGGCTCAGGTCTGGTAGATATGCTCAGTACTTTTCACTCCTTTGGGTTTCCAATCCCTCTTTTCTATTTTTCTATTTATTTATTCACTGTCTCAACATAGTGATTAGTTTTCCTTTTCTTCTGCCATCAACTGTATGTCCCACCAAACCTGTCCTTACAATTGTTTCACTGTCACCTTAGATATAACAGTGCCAGAAGCCGATGTTCTGTTTTTAAGAAGTCTTCCTTTTCCTTCTCTTTTTTTTGCTGTTGTCAACACCAGTGTCTTTTCAGTTGATCGGCTGTCTTAGATGCCATCCTTGACTTGTCTCTACCTGCCAGGTTATAACCCATTTCTGACATTCCCTACAGTATCTCAAATTCTGCTTCCTTCATGTCTACACATCAACAATATGTGTCACTTTCTTCTGAACACAGCAGAAGCAGCTGTACTCTCCTTTTTGGCTGGTGTCTGGAAATACTACATATAAACTATTGTCCCAACCTGCTTTTCTGTGTTTCATCTCTTTGTGTCTTTTTATTGTCTTTTAGTCATATCTGAAGATGAAAGCTCTTGGCCTTTTGAGTATGTCTACCTCATGTAAGGAGACTTTGTCAGCCTGTTCATCCTTTCCTCATCCTTTATCCTGTACCAGCTGACGGTGTGATACCTTAGTTTGACCGCTGAGGTGGGCTGACCGTGGTGTAGCTGAATGTGCGCAGCAGCGCAGGCAGGCTGCGGCCTACCACGGCTCCTGAGCACTAGCAATCAGCCAGCAACCAGACTCTTCTCCTCCAAACGTGAAGTAAGATTTATACTTTGCTTTAAATTATTTTGGTCTGTTGCAGTTTTGACAATATTGTAGTACTCTAATCCTCAGTAAATACTGGTCACGGAATGTATATAGATGATGTCTAATTCTTCCCCAAATCCTCTTCTGGTTAAAAAGATAAAGAGCCCTTATTTGATTTGGGAAGAGAATTATCTATACCGTTGAAAAATGTTGACCATCTGTTCACTGTCATTAAGGCGTTTTGGCAGTATTTTGAGAGAAAATGAGGTAATAGTTAAGTCAAACAACTTATGTGCCAACTGCTTTTTTAACAACTGCCAAGTGGGTTGGTTGGTTGTTTTTTTTTCAGTAATGAAACTAACTTTGCCAAGTGCAGCATTAAGCAATTGTTGTACATGTCCTCCTGACCCAACCTAACTACAGTGAGCCTAGCCCTCTAATGAGAACGACATACACGCTAACTAAACCAACATAAATCAAACAGATCTCTTTGCATTTGAAAATATTCCTTATGGAGTGGGTATCAAGACCAATCCTGTTCATATGTATGGTTTTACATCATCTCTCATAATCTTGAGTACATTTGTGAAGGCTTGTTGAGGGGAGTCTTATCTCACAGATGTCATAGAATTCACTAATGACGAACAACTGTGTTTAAGCAGCTAAGTAAGGAGACTCTGGTAGCAAACTGTGTTTCCATGATTTGTTTTGTAGTTTGGCCAAAAGGATGTGTGCACTAAATGAGGCTAAATATATTCTCAGAAAAGTATCCCATTAAGATGATTTCCATGGCTTTGGAAACTAATGAGAGACTGTAGCATTGCTGTATCACCAGGGTGGCGGAGGTGACTCTCTGACCTGAAACTGTTTCTAAATCTGCTGCAAAGGCAGCATATTTTGTAATTGCAGTAGGGGCCTGTGTTTACTTTTGAAATCAACCAGAACATGGGTCCTCAAACTGCATTCCACAGAGCACTTCCAGATGGCTTGAAAAAGCCCAGCAGAGAAGTATCGGTCACCGTTCAAGTAATTGTCCTTCATGTGAGTTGTAACCTAGGGTTTTAAAATCTTTCCAGTGTTTTTGGAGCAAATAGAGCATTTTAAAAGCTGCTTGCTGCATCCTACAATGCTGTGAGTTGTCTTAGCTTGAGAAGATGTTACATAGTTCCTTCAAAGTAAGTGGATGTATCTTCTATTTCTCCTTGCTAGCCTGAAAAAGTCTCTGGTTTTCTCAAATTGAGCTTCTCAAAAGGGAGGTGGTACAAGTTTAAGTTGAGGTGACTACTGAAAGTTGTGTGGTCAGCTGGTGGCAGAGTCAAGTTGCTCTGCTGTGTGCTGTGGTAAGTCTTCCTCATCTGAAGACACAGAAGACCAGGATTCTGTCTGTTCTAATGCTGGCGCTGTGAGCTGAGGGTGCAGGCATGTTTATAGTTTCTGACTCATGCAAGCTGCCACAGCTACCATTGGTAATCTGGGCAAGTCAAGTAGTGTTCCTCTGGAAGTCAATGCTGTCACTCCAACTGATTTCATTTCATTTCATTTTATGTTTGTAGACAGATGGGAAGAGAGAACCAGATGAGGCTGCTCTCTCCCTGTCTGGAGTCTTGCCATGTCTGGCCTTCTGTTCTAGCTTTGTATTCACTTTCTCCAAGACCAAAAATGACAAGTTGTGCTACAGATTTGATCCATATGGACAAACCAGAGGGTTCAACAACAGTTTCCTAGTAACACCCCCTGCTTCCTAAATACTGGAGAGTGAAAACAAGACCATATCCAAATGTTTTCTTTATAAAAATTGTAAAGTCTTTCTTGGCTATAGAATGGAGTGTTGGTTGAAATTTGTGGTGATTTACTTGCCATATAATTCCTTAGAACAGGATTAACATTGACCCTTCAGTTTCCTTTGTTGTGAAAAGTTGTAAATGTTCTTAAAATTATTTTCTATCAGCCACTGCACATTGCAGTCAGAAAGACAACTAAGAATTCCTGTAGGAAGAGAAATAGTCTGGTGTCCTGCCCAGGACGGGAAAAGCAAATTTTAATGCAAGTCTATGGAAGATAGGAATATCTACTTGAGCTTTTGCTTAACAAAAGCTGTAGGATTTTGTCTGATGATTCCTGCAATGTCTCAGTTGAAAAGAAATCCCTTCTTAACTCTGAGAAATGGCACAAGACTTTGGCCTTCCTTTCCAAGCAATTGACAAGCAGGAATAATTTAGATCTTCCTTTGAAATTACCTGATTGGCATTTTTTTTCCATCACATTCTTTATCATTTGAGGATGGGATTTGCCACCTAGACTGTCTCCAGGTTAAGTTCCTTTTAATACCTCATTTTTCTTTGTACCTCTCTTCGCTCACCCTATCGCAAAACTTGTCCATCTTCTAATGCTGATTGTTTCAGAATATTCCTGGCACTAATTATTTTTTAACTTTCTTAAAATAAGAAAGTTTCTTTGCAGAAACAAGAGTCTTTTTTTATAGAGTTTGCACTGGCAGTAAGTGAGAGGTGTGACAGGTTATTTTTCAGTGTGATCTCTTGAGTAAGTGGGACTCTCAGAAACAGAAGGATCACAGAACCAACCTATGAGTAAGGCCCAGGTCTAAGAGATTTGGCCAACAGTCAGGGTAGGAGCCAATTCATGAGCCAGGAAAAAAGCCGACAGCAGGGATTACTACAAAGCAAACTTAATTAGGCAACAGATAGGCAGGAAGTACGCCAGTCATGGAGCCTGCAGCCAGATAGCACACAATGAAGACGGTTAACCAGGCAAAACTGTGTTTGTAGTGGTAAAAAAGGCTGTAGTGCCAATTAGGTGGAAGGCGAATGCATGGGTCCCTTAGGCTAGCTGTCTATTCCTGTTTTCTGGGAAAAATGTGCAGTATCATTTTGCATGAATCTCAGCTTCTCCTGATAGAAAATCATAGATTTCAGAAGACAGGAGAATATGCTGTCATTTCTCAGCTTTGCACAAGGAGTGAGGTTGAAAAGCTGCTTTAGAGGTAGTTTTCCTGTTTCAGAAGAGAAAAGCACACATCTACAGCAAAAAGGAGTAGGAGCTGTGAAGTAACTGTAGGTTAATGCTTCTTTTTGACTCTGTCCCTTTTGTGTCTTTAATGGAAATAACCAGACAATCTCTCAGTTTGGAAAAGGTAACACAAGGAGAAAAAAAAGAAAGAAAGTCTGAATCACAATGTCATGTATGCAGTATTGGTGCAAAAAAGTTTATTTCAAAATTAGTTTTTATCTTTTGGAATCATCTGTAGGATTCTGGAGTGTGTTACCTGATCCCTCTGTATCACAGTCTGATAAGTGTAAAACAAAAAGCTGACTCTCTCAATGCACTGTTTTATCTGTGAGTAGGTGGGAATTACTCTAGGGTCTCAGGAAAAATGAGAGGGAAGCGTTTGCTGATCATCTGAGAATTAAAAAAAAACAGCCAGTGGTTCCAGGAAATATAAAAGAACTCAAGATCTTAGCCTATGCCTAAGCTTTACCAGCATTACAGAGGGTTATTAGAATAAATACAAATTGGTACAAATAGGGGATAGGTTGCTGATGAACGATGGGCAAAGAGAATGGGGAGAGACTGTCTCCTTGTGAACAAGGAACATGTGTGCTTGTTAGTGTCCAGGAAAATGTCAGGGCTGGCTTTTTAAACACTTGATGGTGAATCATAGAATGGTCCAGGCCAGAAAGGACCTCCAAAGGTCATCGAGTCCAACCTCTCCACAGTCAGCAGGGACAGCCCTATCTAGACCAGGTTGCCCAGGGCCTATCTTTCAAGAAAATAAAAGATAAGAAACCCGGGGATCATTATTTGCAGTAGACATCTCGCTTGGGAGACCTGACCGAAAAGGAAAGGGAACAATGGCTTTATTTTGGACAGATAAAGGAGTATCAGAATAACAGAACATAGTGGGAATAAGAGAGGAAGGAATAGCATGCAGGATACAGCATGGTACAGCTGACAATCTGGGTATAAGTATAAATTGTATAAAAATAGCTATAAAACGATGGAGCACATCTGAAGACAGATGAGGGAGCAGTGGGCAAGAAGGGTGCATTCTGAGTAGGAATGAGAATGCAGCATAGCTGAGGGGGAAAGGACAGTTTCTAAAAGATCCTGTATGAAAGATTCCCATGTTTCTTAAATGGGGAAAAGGAGAGATATCGCTAAAACAAGATAAAGAAGAGTATCAACTTTTCTCTTGACTTAATTCTGCAAAAATTAGAGGAAAAACCTCAGGTGTTTGCCGGTTTCCCCCTTTTAAGCTGTCCCTTAGGGACATTTTAGCTGTTGCTCTCCAATAAGTCATAAATCTGCTGGGTAGAACAAACATACTTCCACAACTATCTAATGTTAAGATGATTTTGTGGGTGACATATTTCATACTCTTTGATGTTCTGTGGAATTGCCAACATAGAAAACCTGGAGAGAAAGTGTGAAATGCAACAAGAAAGGGATATCTGAGTTGTACCAGGTATCTCATCCAGTTTCTTGTTTTGGAAAGAGGGGCATTGTAGTAGTCTAAAAAGTAGTGTAGATACAAATGTCCAAAAGTCCTTATTAATAATGGTAATTTGTGAAAGATATATTTTTTTGAGTCTTTTTTATAAAACAGCGGAGTGTTGCCAAAACTAATAAAGAAAATGTCAAAGTAATTTAAAAACGTCTGGTTTTAATCCATAATAAATACAGTACAAACGATGCACAACTTTGAAGAACTACTAACAAGAACTCTCTGGTTGTCTCTTAAAGCTTCTCGTACTTTTATTTTAAAATGATCAAAGAAAGCTCTTTAATAAAATGACTCAGCGGGTGCTGAATTCTCAGCGTACAGTAAATGAAGAATTTTATAGTACCTGGTGTTAGCGCTAAGGGTGATGCAATTCTGCACTTAATTTTGTCTTTCAAAGTTCAATAAAGCTGTTATCTTTTAAGATAGATCTCTTGAATGTGTGTTCACACCCATAATATTCTGCTGGAACAGTATAGCAAAATTTGTTCTGCTGTTTACTTCAGCTGTATCTTGTCTGCCTGCTCCTGAAGCTGGGATGTGTATTAGCCCAGTGGCAAATCTGCTTCAACACCAGATTTGTTCTGCTCACATCTCCATTGCCAGCCCAGCAACATCTGCCTGCTTGGGTCTCTGGGTATTTCTGTTTCCTGTCAGGTTCCAAAAGCGTGATCAAAATTTCTAAATGTGTTAAAAAATAGCAAATAGCTATGTAGAGATATTGGTGCTGGTCTCTTCTCACGGGCAATGAGCGACAGGACAAGAGGGAATGGCTGCAAGCTGCAGCAGGGTAGGGTTAGGCTAGACATTAGGAAAAAATTTTTCACAGAGAGAGTGGTCAGCCAGTGGAATCAGCTGCCCAGGGAGGTGGTGGAGTCACCCTCCCTGACTGTGTTTAAGAGCAGATTAGATGTGGTGTTGAGAGATCTAGTGTAGGGGGGAACTTGTAGAGTAGGGCTGATGGTTGGACTTGATGATCCCAGGGGTCTCTTCCAACCTAAATGATTCTATGATTCTATGAAATGCATCAGCCAGGATATTCTTGCCAGAGCAATGTTTGCTGCAAATTGCCATGCTTAGGGAATGGGTTTTGGTGTAAAAGAACTGTAAGCTCTTGGAGTACACCCACAGAGCTGGTGCTCTGCAGGGAGAAGTCACTTGATAAAGTACATTTTCAGACTGTAAGTGTGCGTTAGATGTAACGAACGCGGGTCATAGAACCAAAGAAGTGCCTTGGATCTGGGCATCCTGTCTCGCCGCAGTTGCAAGATTAAGAAATAATCCTGCTCAGTAAAGGGTTTTGTTTTGGGGTTTTGTTTTTAATGAATTTATTATTTGTAACTTGAACCTTTAACTGCAGTGATGGCTGGTTTGGATTGATGAGCAATGACATCACTCTCAATGTATACTTTGACAGATACTCGCTGGGTGATGTCCAGCATACCAGCTCCCGCTTATTTGGAGCGGTGCAGTGATGCTTCCCCTCAGCCCTTCCTGTGAATCACAGTGCATGTTTATCAGGAATCTTTTCACTGGAAACACTGTTTAATGTAGTTCCACAAATATATTGAGGGCAGCTTACCCTGTCATCGTGACTCACACTTTGTGAACAGCTGGAATGCAAATCAGGATATTGTTATATGAGAAATATAGGTAATGGGAGTATTTTCTAGCAATTTTTTAAACAGGTTTTGTTTCTTCTTTGTGAAGCTTGATTTGCTTTGATGCTTACTGACTGTTGGCCATTCTGAATACCTACATGATGTTGTTGTAGCACTTCTTTTATGATGATGACTAATGACTGAGGGATCCCAGCTGAGATGGGGGGGAGTCCTGCAGTGAGGGGCAGTTACAAACATACAGTAGGAGACAGTTGGTGCTCCAAAGTGCTTTCACTCTGTAAGAATTACTTATCTGTTTTCTCAAGTTTAGGTTAAGAAATCTGCTACTTAGATGTATGTTCAGGAAAGTAGGTGACATAACAGAAAAACCTTTTGAAATAAAACACTAAAAAATTAGCTCTCTGTACTCCTTAATAAGAGACCTCTGAAAATAATTAATTAATTGTTCTGGAATATATTTTTCTCTCCAAACTTAAAGACATGTGAAAGAAAAGATAACAGAAGAGGTTGTTCTTGTCTCATTTGAATTAGGGCATTTCTTCCTAACAGTACAAAATGTTTTTGGAGGATATTAACCTTTGGAATATCCTTAGCAGTGGAAATAGAGCCCAGTCTGTCTCACAGCAAATTCAAAATAAATAAATAAAGTCTGCATGCAAAATCAAGGCAGCAGGTGGTCATTCCCTGTATAACTCCAGCTGCAGTTGAGCTGTAAATCCAAAAGCATTACAAAACTAGCAACGGGACACCCAGTGGTTCCTTGTATGTTTGGATCAGTGTTCCTGGGACATTAAAGGAAATTTTCCTAAGATTTAGTGTTTTCTCTTGAAACAATAAATGACGTCTTATCTCTAAACTATTTCCAGAGCAGTGAAGTAATTAAACTTCACTTGTTTTCCTAACATCAGGACTAAAACCTGAACTAATCTATTCTAACCGTTCCCTTCTTTTTTATCAGCCGCAACGTGCACTAACTCCTGAGAACATTTGGGTGAATAATAGTTCTGCTTATGGTGGCTTTATTTTGTGACAAAAAGTGGCAGGGTTTCCTTCACAGTGTTAACATAGGTGTCATATTCTGCAATATTTTTTCTTGCGTGCGCACGTGTCAGGTGTATCACATTTGGATGTCTTTAGACTTATCTCATTTGATAAGACAGTATGTGCTGTAAGCCTTTGCTCTATACCATGCTGCTGTTACTGGTGGTAGGAACTCTTCAGTCTATGCTGAAGAGGAAAGCTGGGTTCCCTTGCTGTTATTGAGGGATTTACCATCGCTGTAAGGAGACCAGGGTTTCAATTTTCTTATCTTTAAATCAAACTGCTTTCAGGCTTCTAAGAATGACTGCTCAACCAACCATTTCTCTGGGCCATTTTATGTGATTTTCGCATAAGGGAAGCGGTTTCAAGAGAAATACCTCCCAATGTATTTTTCTTCTCGCTTGTTTAAAAGAAGCTTGTGAATGCTGCGTACAGGGGTGGCAGGATGTTCTAGCTGGAGGAGTGCATTTCTGTAAACCTGATCTCCTTTACAAAACCAAAACCTAATTTATTTTGCAAATGATACTTACTTGTGACAATGCTGGGCAGGTGTGACGTTTCAGAACAGTGTCCATCATACTTCACTGAGTTCCGGTGCAGGGCATTACCCTTGGAGGGAGGCTTCTAGAAACACACACAATTTGCTGATGCTGAACTTTTGATCAGTTCAATTACTTCAAAGAGGTGAAGATTTTTCTGCTCAGCATATTGTCAAACAGGAATGGATAGGAAGGAATATTAGGTTGGTTTTTTTTTTTCCTGTCTTTCTTTATCACAGTGTAGTTTGCCCTGGAGAAAAGGCAAGCTATGTGTCCCTCAATGGTCGTGAAGCTTGAGTGGTCATTGTATCCTGTGCAACAGGCTTCCCTGAAACCTCTGGATACATGATCTTTTCCAGACCTTCTCTCTAAGCAGCACAATTCTGCCACGTTCCCAGGCTGCAACTTGCAGTGAAGTGTTTAGAAGTGGGTTCCTCAGCCCTGCAAAATGGGTTTGGGACTTTTATTGTTATTTTGTGAAATGCCTTAATGACTTCTGAGCACTTGTATCCATTTTGATGATGTTTCAGTGTTTAGAGACCTGCAGAGGAAAATGGAGTTTACACATACTCTTTAATTCTTTTCTTTTCTTCCATCTTAGACTTTTTCAGTAAATGCATCTTTTGGCACAAGGGAAATTGAAGCAGGAGTGTGTTTCATTTGAAAAAATAACATCCTCATTAAATAATCCTGCACTTAATTAAATTTCCTCTGTTTTAACTGGACATAGGAACGAGTAACTTTGACAAACAAAAATAAAGCATCTTGAGGAATACTGACTTACTGTCTGGCATACACATAATTAATTTTTTTTCACTTATGCTTTACTAACAAGCTCAGCATTTGGTCTGCATTTCCCCTTTGTACTTCGGTGTTACTTATGAGTAAGGCTTAGTAAAGCCTCGTAGATTAAAAATATTTGACTTGAAGCCTGAAGCCCTGTTTGTAGGATTTTTTTAAATCACTTTTTTGATATATATTGGAAAGCATATGGTACAGCTGGCTTCTGTCTAGTAAATACGTGAGCTCAAGCAAGTATCATAGTTCCCTGTTTGATAATTGTGAAGGTACTGAAAAGAAAACAATGACTGGTTTCTACATTGTTAATAGTACAGCTGCAGTTACTATCTTGGTAGGCAACTATGTTAATGGGGATTGCTTTCAGTGGCTCAGACTGTAGCCATAAAAGTCTTAGAAGACTTGAAAAAAGTTACCTTGGAAAAGTAATTTTGTGTTTCTGACTGTTTCCATTTCCATTTCTTGCTGGTCTCATCTGGATAGTCTTCAGGAGCATAGGTCAGAGACTAGCCAAGGCAGCAGTGTGTGACTTGGCACATCTACAGTAAGGTCATCGTGAATACAGGTAGCTCACAAGTCCCATCAGTGCTCATTTCACGCAAGTCATGTAGTTTAGAGAGGGCCTGCAACTGCTTCTGCTTCCCACTCTGGTTATGCTGTGGAACCGCAAGGAATATTGGGTTTTATACTTCAGGGTAGGAACTTGGACCTGGTCCTGCCAAGATGCATGGGAGAGAGCATGGTGTTTTCCTTGGTCTACCCAAGCTTATCTAAAACCCACAACTAGGCAGACACCTACATCTGCCTGCTTGGATGCCAGCTAATTGCAGTCTTCAACTTGGAGTCAGGTCTATGCTCAAAATACAGTGTTGATCTATCTAGTATGTTTGCTACTCAAAACAGCAGAGCACATGGGTGGAGATTAGCTCAGAGAAGACCCTGATCCTGTTTGAGGATGGAAATTCTGTTAATAAAAAAGGAGCTGCAGTTCCTGATAAGTCTATAATTTATGTTTCTGTCCTGACTTTAGAAATTAAGTTGAATTATGGGGACACACAGGTCTTTTTGATCATCCTTAGGAGGCTGACTGGCCCTGTTCAACATAAATGGCAAAGTAAATAATTTACTTTCTACCTGTCCTACTTTTTATTTCTTAAAATAATCCTCTGGGATATTAAATGTAAGTTGATTCACTTCAACAAAGAGTTTAAATAATTTCTCATGTGCTTATTTTATGTGTGGAAATGTTGGTCTGAGAATAGGTGTTAGCTGTGAATATGAGAGTTATGAGACTTATGCTTCCAGGGGATTTGTAGCTGCTTTTCCATCCCCTCAAGAGATCAGCAATAGAAATATCCAAAGAAACTGCCTTTCTCCAGTGTTTAATTAGTTAAGGAGCGCTGTGGCCAGTGTGGTTTTTTTATGTTACTGTATCTGGCATATGAAAACTCGTATGTGAAAAAACTCTGATGGAATTACTGTCTCTTCAGTCTGTCTCACATCACAAGGCCACGTGAAAATGATCTGATTTTATAGAGGATGAATAGAATTAATACAAGAGATGGAAGAGGACATGCGTTGCCACCCATCTTTCTGTAGTCTCTTCCCGAAGGAGAGTAGCACGGGAATGAGAAGTTCATCCTGGGAGGAAAAAGTCAATTTTTAATACATCAAAAATTTTTGGCTGCTCATGGTCCCATCTGAATTCTCTTCAGCAAATACTTAGGAGTTTAGGCTGAGATTTTTCAGGACCCTCTATGAAAAGTTCCAAAACGGAATAGAATTGGGTTCTTCGTTCCCAATAGTAATGAGTTTTGGATCGCTTAATATCACTGATCTTCTGCTGACCTATTGAGAGGCATAGCATTTCATTTCCTGGGATGGAACAGTGACCAAGGAGTGCCTATTGTGCCAGTCCTCTTCAGGGAGATGAAAGGACTCATCACTTCTTGCGTATTCTGATGAGATCTCCCAGTTGAATGTCCCTGCTAATTCAGTGTGGGTTTCTGCTGTCACTCTCTGTGTTACCATGGAGCCTTTTCTTTTTATTTCCTTCCCTACAGCACTGAGAACTACATACTCTATTGTCACCCCTTGTGCAAAGTGAGGATCTGGTTCAGCTGGGTCATGTCAGGTCCACACCGATAGCTGAACACAGCTGGGCTGCACAGGGGAAGCTTTCCAGCACTGCTGGGACTAAGTTACCTCACACTCTAACTCAGGTACTGAAATGAGAGTCTCCAGGCGTGTGACTTCTCAGCACTGTAAACAAGAAGAAGAGCTGTCAGGAGACATTCGAACTTGCAACATAAATCCAAAGAGAGGGAGACTGGGAGAAGGAAGCTAAAATGGCCCACTTTTCTTGCCATTGCTTGTGTCATCTTCAGTGTTAGTTGTCGTCAGACCGAAATGCAGTCATACCTTCGACAGCCTCCCTGAAGACACGGGAACGTGAACAAAAGCCGAGGGCAATAAGAACATTACAGGATTAGGTCTTCAGAACAAACTTTTCTTCAGGCAGTTAGTGAACGTGTTTGAAGTTGTTTAGTTTGAAGAAATCTGTCCTTGTATGGAGTGGCTGGTGAGCCAGTCCTTCAGCAAGCGGAATATCATGAGTGTGATGGCATCTGTTCTGTGTGGGGATACACAAAGCACAACACCATCTTCTCTTGGTGTCCGCCATTGATTTTTAACTGGGGTAATTTTCCTCTTTGCCTACTGGAACACGTTGCACAGAAAACTTCTCAAGAGCCTTCAGGAAAAGGGACTGCCAGGTGAGAGGAGGTTGCAAAATTGGACCTTGTCCACATGTGCTCTTCAGACTAAATACTTCCTCTGTTCCTATACATTACATTATTGGTGAAATACATCAGCAAATGTTTATAGTCAAGGAAAGTTTGTACTAACACTGTGTCATGCAACTAATCTGTTTACGTTACAAATAGGGAACACTGAGTTAGCTCCATTTTGCTCCAGA
Organism: Jacana jacana; assembly: GCA_013400555.1. Classification (NCBI taxonomy): domain Eukaryota; kingdom Metazoa; phylum Chordata; class Aves; order Charadriiformes; family Jacanidae; genus Jacana; species Jacana jacana. Next base: position 212,772 of record VZTM01039645.1, on the reverse strand, counting down.
TGCAAGTATCTTATTAAATATTTATACATGGACTAGACTGTTTACTTTGCACCTCATAGTATAGTTGTATTGGGAAGATCCCGAACACCTGGGGTTTAGTGAAGTCTTAGGGAAAGTTTGCTTCAGCTTTACAGATTAAAGATGAGGAGGAGCTCACTGAATTACTGAGTATGTGACAGAAGAGCTTTAAATGGAGAAGTATCCATTCTAGAAGTACATTTTGAAAAATGTTGAACACCAGATCATGATTTTGCTCTGGTTCTGCTGCATTTCTACACTTCTCAGGTAGAGAAGTATCAGAAATATTAGAAAATTTCAGTTTCCCCTGGTTTAGCTTTGTTGGAGGTCAGTTCTTTACACTAGTGAAAACCAGTTGCTAGCATTAAGGTGGTGCTACTCTAGATCTATGTTAAAAAAATAATTAAATTAATGGGGTTCTGGACCACAGTGTTACAGTTGAACTTTGGAGAACTTTGTAGAGTAGGGCTGATGGTTGGACTCGATGATCCCAAGGGTCTCTTCCAACCAAAATGGTTCTATTCTATGATTCTAGGTGTGCTGGCTAGATAAAACATTATTATTTTTTTTTTTTAAGAGAGGCTGTAGATCTAGCCTTCCTTTCCATCTTTAGGCATGACTATACATATATTATCTGATATCCAGAAGTAGACACTAGTGTGAGAACAGATTTACTGTTTTTACTGAAAAAGTTGAACTTACTTTGCAGAGGATAATCCAGTTTCTTGGTGTTGAAACACTGATTGCCTCTGTGCTTTTACCAATTGTATCACTTGAGGAAACACGTAAAAAAACCTTAAAGTTCTTTAAACTACAAAAGTGTGAGTGAAAAGCTTCACTGAACAAAAGCTATAGCTGCTCTAATTGAAAGCTAGTTATTAATGTGTATAGTTTCTAGGTCATGCATTGTATTGGAGAGAGGGGGGAGCATTAGTTTTAAGCCATCACCGGTGGTTTTTAGTGTGCTCTCTGACCTTGCTCAGTCTGTACAGCTCTGGAAGAGTTGCTGCCATCCCAGTCGCTTTACAAATCTAGCAGGAGCTTGGCTGATCAGCACTCACCTCCAGCCAATATCTGCTCACTTCACCACGAGATGTGAACATAAAGGGACATTAACTGTTTCTCTCGAGTGTAGTGGCCTGGGGTCTTGGGCAGCTTGACTATAAATGGCCTCTGAACAAATTTACACACATTTCTAAGATCTAGTGCCCTTTCCTTGCTCCCAAATGCCACTGCACATCAGAAACTCCCTACCCTAATTCTTTCTAAGCACAACTAGCTATTCAAGTTACGAACTTTGGAGGGTTTCCAAAACCATAGCAAGCACCACTTGCTTGTCAGAACTAGTAAGGTTTACTCTTATTTTTTGCTTAATGTATAGCATTTGATCTGATTTTAGCTTTACAAGTTAATGTTTTAACCACTATATTCCAAGAGTGAAGGAACCTTGTTCTTGCAAGATAAAAACTAATGAAATGTAGTTATGACTAATAATGTGCTTTGCTTTTTTTCTGATTAGTCTTTCTGAGCTAATGCCTCCTATGTTTAAAATAATTTCCAAATATTTTGCCCAAGTTTTGGAAGTAATCAAAACCTACAGTTCTAGGTATGTCCCTGAATTTGTTTGGATGGGATTTAAGAGTTGTATGTGCTGTATAAAATTTGCATTCCAAACAAAAAGTATATTTACAAATTGTCTGCTTAGTTTAACTTCTGTGGTTCTTGTCATGCAAGGCACTATTTGGGATACTATTCTTTCAATAGATCAGTGTAAAAATAGCAGAATTTCCCAATACTTTTGTGTTAAAACCTAACCAGAAAATTTAATTATGGAAGAGATTTTGTTTAAATCAATTAATTTTTACTTATCACTTAATTACTTTTCTTTTGCATTGAACTTGCATACTACTACTTGCAAGTTGCTTGTATTTGCAACTTGCAAGTACTACAGGGATTTCTTACACCATCTTAGAAGAATCAAATTATTCCAGTAAATTAGAAATATATGTAGTAACAGCCTGGATGAGCGTACGATCTGCTGGATTGAGCACTGGCTGGAAGGATGGTACCAAAGGGTGGTGCTCAATGGAATTAAATCCAGCTGGCGGCCGGTCACAAGTGGTGTTCCTCAGGGATCAGTATTGGGGCCATTTCTGTGTAATATCTTTATTGATGATGTTGACAAGGATATAGAGAGCACCATCAATAAGTTTGCAGATGACACTAAGTTAGGTGGGAGTGTTGATCTGCATGAGGGCAGGGAAGCTCTACAGAGGGACTTGGATAGACTGGATTGATGGGCTGATGTTAATGGCATGGCCTTCAA
>VZTM01039645.1:129786-210261 GCA_013400555.1 Jacana jacana | reverse complement strand
CAAGCTGCAGCAGGGTAGGGTTAGGCTGGACATTAGGAAAAAATTTTTCACAGAAGAGTGGTCAGTCAGTGGAATCAGCTGCCCAGGGAGGTGGTGGAGTCACCATCCCTGACTGTTTAAGAGTAGATTAGATGTGGTGTTGAGGGATGTGGTGTAGGGAAGAACTTGTAGAGTAGGGCTGATGGTTGGCCTTGATGATCCCAAGGGTCTCTTCCAACCTAAATGATTCTATGATTCCATGAACAGCTATATTAACATGGGGAGTGAAACACTATTTCTAGCAGAACTGGAAGACACCATCCAAACAGCTCATAATTTTAAAGGAGCATTTGTGTAAAGACTGTAGTTTCTTGGGTCTGATGTCTGTTTTCAATATTTATAGTACAGCAAGGCCTGGGGCCTCAGTTACACATCAGGATCAGTTGTCATTTGTATAAACACAAAAAAAGCCCTGCACTAAAGAACTTTTATTCTCAGCATTAAATTTACTGATTTTGGGGGGAAAGGACACAGCTGGGACAAACCCATGGAATTGTCTCAAACTGTAGCTGGACACAGGGGCATATGAGGATTTTCATCCATCTGCTTTCAGCTGTGGAGCATTTGGAGGAAGTGCTCACTGCACATGTAATAGTGATGTTTAAAGATCTCTCTAATGGATCCACAATACAGTTAAATTCAAATGATCCCCAGGATACACACAAGCAATGTTGAAGGATAAGAAACTCAGGGAGCATAAACCAGAAAAGGAGTCTAAGATGGGTACAGGCTGATTCAGGCAAAGCCCACAAGTTTGTAGCCCCTACTCTGGAGCTGACTCTAGGCTTGGAATGGAGTGAGGCAGAGTCCCAACTGTCCATACGTGACCAGATGGATGTACTCTTGGAGCATGCAAGCTTTCAACAGAGTTAAGGAGCCATAAAAATGCCATAAGAAACCGTGGAATGTCCTATTTCTAATCATTAGGGTGTGGATCAAGTTTAAATTTACGCATTAACACATTCTTGTGTGAAATTTAGAGAGAGATCTTTAATTTGACCCTTATTGTAAGGCTGAATGTATGTAGATCACATCATTTAGATAAACTTACAGTTAATGGTGTAAGATATCTTCAAGATAATATTGTCTCTCTTACTGCTGGCCTGCTAAGTGCTAAATACAGGTGGGGATCTGATCTCTCTTGCTTTCATGGAAGGCTGCTAGACTTGGAGATATTCCCCCCCTCAAAAAAAAAAAAAAAAGCCTTTGAATGTGCTAATACTTTGAAAAGGATGTGCACTTTGCATATTGCTTCAGTGGAGAGGAGAAGAAAATATTCAGTGTTAACTGCTAGTTGATTCTTTGACAAATGCAGTATGAGATGTTGACACTAGAGTGGTGTAGAGAGAGAAAAAAAACTGCTTTCAAACTAAGTAATACTAATTTGATACCTGTAAATAACAATCTAGAAAACAAGTAGTCCCAGGTTTCTTCCCCATTTGCTGTTGCATCCAGTGACACAAAGAAAGGAAAATGTATTTTTCTTTTCTTTTATTTGCTCAGCAAAGATAAAGTTCCTGGACAGTTAAATTTCACTTCCCCAGAATGAAGTAGCCTGTTGACGGTCCCAGTTGACAGATAAGAGCTTTGACACTGCAATGTTACTTGTGTCAATAGAAAAAATTTGTTTCTGGAATGGAAAGAGAAGATGATTCAGGCAAAATTCTCATGTTTAGGATTTAAGACCCAAGCTTGGGCACGTCCTCTGTGAGAGCTGGGAAGATGAAACCCAGTCTCTGCAGCCTACTTTTGCTGTGACTGTCTGTGAGACTGCTGTTCAGCGTTTGTGTGCCTGTGACTTGGCTTTATCATTTGGAGCAATAGTAGAAGCAAGGAGGTAGTGACTAGAGTCCTATAAAAACCAATTATCAGGAGTCTGCTGTGTGCATCCTCAGTGTGTAGTTCACAGTGGCAGTAAGGACGCAGCCTGTTCCATCTCCACAAGTTGAGACACTTCACCTTAGCCTACATGTAGAACTGTTGACTTTTATGGGCTTCCCTCATGTATACACTTCAGCCTGCACTGCAAACTGAAGGTGGACACTATAGCTGTGCCTCCTCTGTGTTTCTTACCATTATCTCCTTCCTTTAATTCTCAGATTCCTTTTCCTTCATTCTGCTTTTAAGCCTTAAGCCCTTCAGCCCTTCTTGGTGGCACAAGTCCTCTCAAGCTTTGGCCAGCAGACACTCGCAGAGCTAGCATTTCCAGTCAGGGAGAGATGTAAAGCAGTATTTCTGCTGATGCTGATTCAACCAAGCAAAGATCAGCTGTGTTGGCAGTGAAGAAGTGATGCATACCCGGACCTGGTTCTTCTGTCTCTCACGTCAGGGTTGTACTTCACTGAAGTCACTGTTTGTATTGATTTCGGTATTGACACTGGAGTCTTCATATGAGATAAAACCCCATAGAAGTGAATGTTTATTCAGAGATCCAGATACAGAGAATGCATTAACTCATAGTCGCTGTTTTACTCTTCTTGCTGGCCAAAAGATAGGCCATTACAAATGCCTATGGGGATTATGAACAGCTTGATCTAGCGTCTGAAGGGGGCTGATATGTATGTGTGTGGCTGGGAGCATGGTTTATTGCACAGTATGCAAATACAGCATGATGTGAGGCGTTAAAAAAAATTCTATGGAAAAACATCACTGCGGATAGTTGTTGTTTAACTGAAATTGGAATCGCTTCATGAACAAGGGAAATACAAAGCCAGTTTGTAGCAGTGATCAATAGGGGATTCTTTTTTCTCTATTTGTTTAAAGTATGCTTTGCTTATTTTTCTCAAAGAGCAGTCTAATGATTGTTCCCTAGCTGATGGCTTGAGGGAAAGGGCTTAGAGTAGTTTGCGTAGCTCAACAGTGGCTGTTCTGGCTGCAAAAGGAGCCCTGGCAGTAACTTCCAAAGAGTCCTGCTGAGTCTGTGCAGACCAGATCCGCTTCCAATGCTTGTCCTCCCAGGGTTTCTGGGGGTTGGCATTTTTTTCATGAGCTGCTAGGAGGCTATTTGCAGATCTGAGGCAGTTTTGGTTCCTCTAAAATGACATGTCATCGTGTTGGCATGTAGTAACACTACACTTTGATGGTAATAGGATGGTTCTGAACCAAAGCATCACTGCATTGTAGTGTACTTGTCCCCATTGGATATATTTTGTTAGCAGAGCTTGCTTTCTGAAACAAACCCTTAAAAGTGACTATGCTGTGAACTTTGTATCTCTCGGGCCTTAGACAATTCCTGTCGTTCTCTGAGCTCCAAGTGAGCAGTGAGAAATGCAGTATCATCTTTAAGACCATTATGGTAGATCAGCATAACTAATAAAACTGGAAGATGTCAGTATTTGCTGTTTGAAATAGCAAATATGCATGCAAAGACAAGGGAACCAAGCAAGATGGTAACACCTCCTTTATTTAAAATTTAAAAAAAAAAGGCAAACAATTAATTTTTGTAAAATGTGCTGTCTCTCTCCGGACTTGTTCTGATTTCCATCATTAGGCTGTCCTGACTACTGTAGTTCTTTCAGTACTGAGCTTGTAAACAGGCTTAGCCAAAGCTTGGAGTTGCCAGCCATCTGTGAGTTACAACTGGGTAAAGACAACTCCCCTCGGTCCTGTATAGATATCAAGATGAACTGCTACTAAAGACTTCTGATTTTTCAAGTAAGAAGCAATGTGACTGTTGTATGTACATATGGATAAAAAGTATCTGATATCCTTGAAGTATTTAAATTTATATTGTTATTTCAAGTCCTTTTTTCTTGGCTTCATTTTTTCTTTTGGCTATGTAACTCTCGAGTGTTCTGAAAGCAGTAGAAGCAATTCCAGCTTCTTAATCTTAATTCCAGATTAGCAGCTAACTTAAAACATCTGATGAGCTACTGTACCCCTCACTTTGGCTTGTGGGTTTGTTTGCTTAACTGCAGGATACGTTCCTAACCCTTGAACATTTCAGTTCTGCTTGGGTACAGTGAAGGCCACTGTCTGGCTTGTAGTCTGTCAGAACCAGTAACGTTTTCTCCCTTTTTTTTAAGAAGGAAGAAGCTGCTGGGCTGCTTTGGAAATAGTGGGCTAGTTATTGTCTGTGTGAAGCTCCCTAGACCTGTGTGTAGGACAGCACCAGCCAGGTTATCCCGTCATCATATACAGATCGCTGATTATCACACCCCCGTGTTTGTGATCTTCTGCAGCACTGCTTCCTTCTGTCTCTCATCAAGGCCCAGTGAGCACAGACCGTGACAGGTAAAATCTTCTTCCAGACCTCAGATGCTCCCATACAAAGAGCCATGCTTAATCCCCGGCCTAGTGTGTAATTTAGTAATCTGCGTGGTCATGAATTCCAGGGATATATGGGCAGGAAGCGCGGAGCAGTGTGGGTAGCGGGGCAGGCCTACAGAGTCATTTAAGTCTTTGTTGTATTGTGTAGCAAGGGATTTTGGGGACAATGAGAACTGTCCGTCAAAGATTAAGCAGACTGGAAGTGTGGTTTATACCAACAAATGAAAGAAGCTTTTTCGAGTGTTAATACAGCCACGTAGTACGTGTCCAAGGACTTAAACATACAATTTATGCGATGACAAGCAACACTGGAATTAATCATTTATTCTATATACATTAGCCAGTGGGAATTCAAGTAGGTGAAGAGTTCATTTCCGTCCTTATCTTGATCAATATGCAACACTTATTAGCAGAAATGAAAAATCCTCTAGTTTTTTTCTCTCTGACTTTAGTTTGAAGTTATTTTTACCAATTGCAGTTTATTCCCTGAGACTGCCTGGTAAACCAGCTACTGACCAACCGGCGCTTGCTGTTATCAGGCACTGCAGTAAAATTTTGCCTGGACCTGCGCTGCTTAAGCCTCTAGAGATAACTGGAATCTTGCCTGATGTTATGTTTGTAGATTTGCAGGCCTCTACTACCCTCCACTCCTGCTTTGGTCTGCATATTTCCAAGCAATGTGTAGATGAGAATTCACAGACTACACTTTTTCCCTTTAAAGTGAATTGTTTACATGTTTGCAAAACTCCCCTCTGCTGTCTGACAGGTCTCTGGGAAGAGGTTTTGCTCTAAATTTGCTATCTTGAATAAGCAAATGGTTCCCATCTAGTTTTAAATCTTGACTAATATTATCTGTCCCAAAAGATAATTTTGTTTTTAGCAGAACTCTGTGGAAGGAAAGACACTCAGACCTTTCTGAAGTGCCAGGAACATGCTGGGAAGGCTATGGGAGGCAAAATGTAGGGGAAACTGCTTGCAGAGAATCTATTGTTCACCACTGACCCCTTACTGGACAGATCTGTGAATGGCCTACTTTCACCGCCTGCCTTCTAACTAGAAGCATCCTTTGGGGCTCAGTGACCTTAGTGGATAATGAGAACTTTTGCTGTGTTTCTCTCTTGTAAACAGAACGTTTAGCATGTGAAACATGGTCTGGTGACTAAAAAGGATATATTCTTAAATGTGTGGGGGGTTTTGGGGTGGGTTTTTAGTTTGTTTGTTTGTTTGCTTGCTTGCTTTTTGTTTTAAAAAAAAGACTACTTTATTCACCAGATGGATATGTTAATACATAATATGGTAGTAGGGGCTTAGAGGTAGCTCCATGCTCCTTAGATCAGCTGCTGGTTTCAGACTTAGTCTCAGAATTATATTGTACAAGGTACTAAAATTTGTTTGTAATAACACAAAGACTGGACACTAGACAGGGAAAGGAACTAAGTAATGCATCAGTAAGAACAAAGGGAAAAAGACAAGATTGTTTTTCTGGACCATTTATTTACTTGTGGCAATCTATAGTTACACATTTTCTGTGTATGTGTGAAATTTAATAGAATAATTAATTAGATGTTCCAATAAGATAAAAGTGAGCCAAAAAGGCAGTCTTAAGATCGTGGTCCAGAATAGGTTAGGCTATGACTTGGATTGCAAGCTAAGTTAGAGAAATATTCAGATTTTAAATTCAACTTTCTCAGCACTTTACAAGCTTGTTCTCTCAGGAACTCAAGACAAACTGAGAGAAATTCCTAGAGGCAAGATTGGATACAGGCATTTAAACCTGCTTTTAGAACCCATGATCCAAATCTCTATTGTTCATATTCTAATGATTCGCTTCACCTCCTGCAGAAACAGAGAACACAATGACAAACATTAAAAAGCCATTTTTACTTAATTAATTTACATAATATTACCTAACTTCTGAAAAAAACACAACTATGTTTTATTCCAAATATTAAAATAAAAGCTATTTTACTTAGTACTAAGTAGTTTCCACAACCAACTCACCTAAATATATAAATTATTACAAAATGCAGTAATACAAACTAACATTACTCTAATATGAAGTGCCACATTACTAGCTAGAATATCTGCTGATAAAGTAATAAGAAAAAATCGAGCAACTTTTATAAAGATCCAAAGACAAGCTGTTGAATATGGAGATGGCCCTTTTAGATGATAATTTTCCAGCATTTTCTGCTTTAGCTGGAATATAATGAAAAGGTTGACAGCAACACAGAAAACTTTCTTAACAAGTGCGAAAACTAGGGGAGTAATAGCCTCAGCAGAGCCTTCAGCTGCTAATTAACAAATTATTATGGTATCTCCATTAAAATGGTCCTCAGTGTGATCCTTTGAGGGAAATTGTTGCTCTGGAGTAATTACCATGGAAAATAAATGATCAGTCTCCCTTGAGATGTCATAGCATAGTCTACATTATCCCTTTTTACTCAGATGACAACTAACTACTATAATGTGTTCAGGTACTGTACAGACCAATGCCTTGTCCGGTTATCAGTTCACTGATACAATTTGTTGATAGCCACCTTCAAAGCAGAAGTAGCAAATCAAGTGGAAACTAATGAAGTATTTGCAATCAGACAAGCGTGTTTTCTGTAGCTGTGATGAACTGGGTGTTTCTGAGCTATTCAGATATCACAGTCAGATTGAAAGTCTTTGCCTGGCAGAAAACACTTTGGAGGTTTTTGAATCTACACAAAGTAAACAGATACTTTGAGTGAATTTTCTTTGAATGACCAAATCCCTCCAGCCTCTTAATATACTTTAAAAACTAGTTTGATTTGGCATTGCAGCAGTCTGGGAACAGAAGAGCCCAGCCTGCACAGTCCACATCTGGGTCTAAAACTGCCCAAAGAGAGGGAACATTGCTATTGCTATCCCAGAAAAAAAGTAGGGCAGGATCTTGCTTGTCCACTCCAGTGCATAGCAGGGAGCCCAGCTGGTGAGTATGAAATAATTGTCTTAAAGACTCTTGTTGTTTAGTGCGTGGCTTCTATCTAGAAGTGCATGAGGTGTTAAATCTTTGCTAGAAGTATTTAACTGGCATTTTTGCTACTGTCCTTGTGTTCTTCCCTCTGTGGCTGTTCCTGAAAAATACTGCTAAATTGCTGGTCTTGGATGCATCTTGTGGAAGTGAGTTCCATGGGATAATTGGCAGGATTTAAACAGGCTGAGAACTTAGTTTAGCTGCTGATAGGAACCCAAGCTGAGAATGGCTTAACTGCAGATGAAACTACAATACAGAGCTCCAGTGAGTGAAGTTTGTATAAAAGGTTGTAAAAAAAGAGGTGAACTATTTTTTGTCTCTAGCATGAGGTCCTTTTAAAGGGCCAAGAAGGCGTCATATAAAGTAAGTGAGCATTAGAGTTGTCTGTTTCCATGCACAGAACCTCAAAGGCTTTTTGTTGTTTTTACATTACTGGTTTCTCCTTCCTCATGCCTTTCTTTACTGGTTGAATGTCATGTTTGGGGAACTGCTAGTGCAAGAGGACACTCTCTCTTCACACAGCATGAGGAAAACAGAGAGCTCTCTGTATCATCCACAGAGCAGAAGGGACTTCTGTAACTCCTTTTCCATCTCTTCATCTCATGCTGCTGGGTCTATTCCTTATCTCTAAGTTGTCACCTTATCTCTGTATTATTGAGGAATCAGGACTAGTCTTGACTGCATTTGATTTCCAGTTCCCAGGCAGAAGGAAAAAAGTAGTCAAATGTAGTTATAAAGTGGTGTTAGAAATTGAGCCAGTGGGGGGGTACTTGTGAACCCCTGTTTCCTTCCTTCTTTCAGTCTTCTGTTTTCAAAATCCCTCAATTCTCGATGGGTGCTGTAGAGGCTGATGGACAGAGAAAGCTGTGTGTGAACAGACAAGCAAGTTGCCCACTAAGTTGTGCTGTTCCTCCTGCTCATTTGCTTCATCGAGAGTTGAACTCACAGCCAGTGCCTTTGTGGGATGCATGAAAGTCAGCAGCCCTGCCCCTTAATGCAGCAGGGAAGACCAAACCATCCTGTCTGCTAAGGAAGGGTTGTACTGGGAAAATACTGGTATGAGCAGTCTCTTCCTGCGAGGTGTGCTCCTTGCTCACGCCCCTGCTTTGTCTCTGAGGAAACACTTACTTTTCGCAGCCTTTGTTTGCAAGGGGAATTAGAAATTCGAAAATTGGATTTGTTGTAAAAGAAAGAACTGGAGATGAGCCGAAAGCAAATTAGCAGATCTGGACACAGTAGACCCTGAGGAGGTTTGGAGTCTGTTCGGCTTCAGCATGTGGCTGAACTCTCCCTGCCTTACTAGATACAATGTCCCTTTAATAGCCTTAACAGGCCTGACACTGGCAAGATTTCACTTGTTCAGTACACTACTTAATACAGCTAATTTTCTACTGACAACATTTTTTTGCAACAATGAATCTTCTGTCACTTGAGTCCATGAGGAAGGCTGCTTGGAAATGCCAGCCAGAGGGGGAGGTAGCAAAACCCTCATTGTAGCTGCTCACTTAAACAGTTCTTTAGAAACACACGGGGCTTTTTTGGTTTGGCTGTAGGGTGCCTAGGGATAAGTGGAAGGGAAAATAACACAACACTGTGTGTTCTTCTGTCCTCATGAGCCCGTAGCAGATCCCTGAAAAAGACGTGTGCTGTAGGGTGTATCTTAAGGGGAGTCAGAAGCTGTGATTTCATGGGCAGCAGTTCTGAAGGGACTGCCCATGAAGTCACTGTGATTCAGTATCAGTTTTTCCTGAGGGACTCTTCTAATATCTATAATTAATGTGGTATCTTCCTCGTAATAAGTTAGGTAAGAGCCTTTTAAAAGGTTTGTAAAAAAATAGTGTGCTTAATCTTAGCAAATTTGTTGGAAGGACAATGCATACATATTGTATATGCATGTATATATACAATAAATATATACACCCATGGTACATACTGCAAGGCCCACAGCCAGGTGTTGGAAATTGCATGAGTTCAGTTACTAAACTCCAGTGTGTGTCTGTGAAGTTCATCCATATTGTTTGTCATGTGAAAAGCAACAGGTACAAACCATTAAAACATGAGATAAAACTAAGCGGTCCCGTTTGGTTGTCCTATTGAAACAAATAAGTTATTGAGTAAGAAACCACTTCAAATGCAAAATGTAAAAGCAGACTGCAAAGTATTTCTGAGGACAGTAAAAGGACTGCCAGAAGGAAGGATAGTAAGGCTGCAGAAAGCAAAGCGACACTGGAATAACTGGGGCTGCCCTCCTTTGCAGGTCACCCTGTGTAGCGTATATCTATGGCTTACTGAAGAACGAGGCAATTTTAATTATTCTTTTAATTCACACAGTTTTCAGTGAACATGAAAACTAGTTATAACCAGTTAGTTACTGATGGTTTGCTAGAGCAATAGTGATATAGATACGGAACAGCAGGTATCACCGTAAAAGGCTTTGCTGGCCTGTAAGCGGTGAAAAAAAAATGGTTGGCAATAGAACCAGTGGCATCTACAGATCCTTGTGGTTAGAGAAAAGCTCTGCAGCCAAAGCCAGGAGAGTCAGGGGCTATGACCCTCGCTTTTCATTTGACTCATCTCCTCTTTTGGGGACCAGCTGCTGAGGAGCTTTCATTTGGTCATTTTCTACTGCCATGCTCTCAGCAGAGAGGACTTGTGTGCGTTTGTCTACTGTCCTGTACAGCCACCAGGAAAATGGGAAGAAGTCCTGGATAAACCATGCATTTTCTTCTGTCATAATAATTCTTTTGTATTAAAATTCAGCTCAAGACTTGCGCCACTGTCAAGAGATGTACGCAATATTTAGCAGTGCCCTTCCCTCAGTTAAGGGCAGGAAAATGTTATGACAGCTGCTGTCCTATGTGAACAGGTCGGGGATCTGTAAAGGCTTTCTGAAACATTTTTTAGAGATTAGGCACCAGAGACTTGAGGGAGAGAAGATGAACTGAGGTTGCAAAAGACCATAAAATCTCATAAACCATTCAAACCTTTGGCTGTACTATGCTCTTTTGTTAAAAAAAAAAAAAAAAAGCTTAGCTCATAAGTAAATTGAAGTCAGTTAGACCTCACTTGCTGCCACATTTTTGCAAAGATTTCATAATCATGTAATCCATCCTTTCAATATAAGGTCTACTTTTTGTTCTAATGCTGATGAGTGTAATATGCCAGAGCTCCATGAGGTGTGGGAGCAATTACTGCCCACAGTTACCTCCTTCAAACCTCATTTCCTTAGTTGCCTCTAAGCCAGGCTTACAGACAGGGGTGATTTCGGAGATGGAGTGCCTGTTGTCAGTCTCTTATACCGGCTATGTGAATCGCTTTCCATTGCTGTATGAACCTAGCATTGCCCTTCCAGTTTAGAATGCAAAAAGGCCCTAAAGATACAAGTTGAACAAGCAAAAAACCCCGTTTTGAAGTTCATCTCAGATGACTGTGCATCACCTGAGCCTCGTGGCCAATTAGCTTAAACAAACAGTGGGTAAGCTGGGGATTCAGGGGTGATTACCTCTGCGGTGGTGATACTCTGTGATGCAGTTCATCAGTGTCTAGTCTCTCCAAACCATGATAACTGTTTCACGGAGTTTCTGCTGAAATAAAGGCATAGTTCTGAGTGATGACCATGAAAAGGGCAAGTGAATGTCATTCAATTATATAGCATAGCACCTTAAAAATAACCTATAACTCATAATTTTCATACAATGGTTATTCCTTTAATTGAAATACAACATAACTCATCACTTTGCTTATTCTGTATTTTCAAAAAAATCCCCACAAATAGTATCTTTATATTTCTGTAGTGCCCATCATTCTGTGTGACACTCAGAGTTCCAGGTGGATCCCTGTCTCTGGAGTGCAGCGCAGGAAGGTTCTTGCCTGCCCGGAACATCTCTCCCACAGACATTACAATCCACAAGTGCCTTTCACTTACTTTCATGTTATCTGTGTTCTCTGTGGCCTGGAGCCTTTCCACACGCTCCTATTCTCTTATCTAGCTTGGACATTTCAGTACATCAAAGCAAAAAAGGAATCTGAGTTAAAGTCATCCATTTTGATTCTCTTACATTTTGAAACAGAAAGTAGTTTCTGTAAAGGTTCTGAAGTATATAATGGAATAATTACTTATATTTGACACTGAGTCACTCCTGGGATTGCCTATGGTGGGGAAAAAGATGACAGTATGTGGTCTCTTTGTTTGCTATAAGTAGAAATAGCAAATATGTGCACTTGATTGAATCAGGATGTTCTGTGAAAGTTTTTAACTGGAAATAAAGCATTCTAAAGAACAAACTCTTCAGAGATTTTTAAATATCCAATTTAAAAATAAAAATATTTAAAAATAAAGATGTTTTTATATGCAGTTCTGCATTTGTAATGTGGTAAAACTTCCATTGAAACTTTATTTATTTATTTGTCTTACTGAAATACAAGATTTGGGAAGTGAATGGTTTAAATTGTAACAGAATAAAATGTCATTATTTTTAAGCAGGTTAAAACTAGGGTGTAAAACTGTATCTATGTGCACATACATCTTTTTTTTATCACCTGGATTTTCTACTGGTGGTCATGTCTAGTCAGGCTCAGTGGAAATAATAGAAGTATTTTTTTGAAAATGGAGTTTATGACATGAACTAAACCAGCCTGCAGTTGCTCATTACTACATTAAAAGATTGCTCCTGAGATGACCAGAGCAGCCTTGACAGTCTGCAGTGTGAGCATGCCAAGTGCTGCCTTGCATAAACAGAAATCTTCTAAAATGAATTATATTAAAGAATTTCACATGGAATGGGAATGGTTTGTCTCTTTTCCTAAAACTAAATTTTTAGAAAATATTATCATGATATTTTTTCATTAAAAAACAAACACCTATGAGATTTTTTGGGAAGGCGCTGAAAGAACTAGTATTGTTGCACAGGCTGTTTTTTCTGTTCCATTATTTCTGTGATGTATGTATGGTTTGGTGTATTCATCTCATGTGTTGTGGGTCAAAAGCTGAGCAGAGGAAGAGTAAATTATACAACAGGAATGAAGAAGCCATTTTGAACAAGACTTTCCCTAAGTTTTCAGAAGAAAAACTGAAGAATAATTTTCCTTAAAGGTACAAAGCATTTTTCAATGGAGAAAATAATTACTTACTCTGGAATGTGAGTTGGGCACTGGATTCCTGACCTGTAATTTAGGAAAATAGTGAAGGGTTTTTCATCAGTAATTATTATTGTTACAGTAGAACTGTGGGGCCCCAGTTGAGACCAGGACTTTCTTGTGCTAGGCACTGGCTATCTAGCAAGAGATAACCACTGCCGCAGGAATCTTGCAACAAAGGCAGGGCAGACCAAAGAGGAGATGGAGGTTGGAAGTAGAAGTGCTGAGCCCAAGGTCATGCTGCTCACTAATTGATGAAGCTGCCTTGCACCGAGAAATCACTTATAGACACTCCATGCAAGTTTGGTGTGAGTCCTGTGCCACCTTTTGTAATATGGCATCCTTAATCAGAGAGAATGGCCATAATTTAAACGACTAATGCCATTTGCCTGTGGGAAAGAGCATCTTGAAGGATGAGCCCCTTGCTCAGGCTGTCCTGTACAGCATGGGAATCCGGGACATAGATTTTCCTTGAAAGTTTTGGGTTAGGTTCTGCTTAGTGTGCGCAGCAGATGAAAAGATACATTTTTAGGGCCATAATGAAGTAATGGTTGGCTTTTTGGTTTGCATTAATGTCATCAACCAAGTATAAGATGCTTCAAACTACAAAGCATTCACTCATGAAGTAAATCTTTGTCACTGGTGATTTTTTGTGTTGATAAAACATTGTTTATGGGGGAAATAATGGATGAAGAAATAGAGAACATGAATACACTCCCTGAATTCTCATAGAGAAGGAGCTGTATGTTTGAGAAAACACAAACGTCTTTAAACTCAGTTGTTCTTGTCATACACTGGATCTTCATTTTGCTTAGAAAAATAATGCTTTGCTGCTTGAAATGTGGCAGTCTATGAATTTACTAACTGAAGTCGGGATCAATCCTGCCATACCTGGTCAGTACTATTCTGCTTAGTTAGTAGTCCTGCTAAGCTTAGCTTTGTGAGTTCTGGTACCCATTTTTGGTGATGAACGCTGGACTAGTATCTGATAGTGAGTGTGGCTGGTAGAACTGTCCCCTGAGTAAGTAAGCACTTGTATTTTTTTGTGTCCCTGGAATAAGGGGCATGTCCAGTGGTTCCATATCACTGCCACGTGTGTTCCTTTGCGCAGCGACAAATCAAATCGATTTACACTTTATTCTCCAAGCTCACAGAGGCAATGGGGGGAGAGAAAAAAACCCAAAAAGAATGTTTGGAATTTGCAATGCTATGTGTAGCAGCTTTGCTTCAGTGGGCGAAAATTTATGTGGGGTATTAGAGTTGGCAAAAGAGGGTAGGGACAATAGAGAAACTGTGATGTATTTGTGTAGCAGTAGAGAGGCCCCATCATTACCCACCGTACTGGCCTTTCTGCGTGACGCCCTGGGATGCAGCTGAATTAAAAGGGTGAAGGGAAGAAGGCACGTGTTGCAGAACCTTTCCCATCTTGAAAAGCACTGCCATCAAATTACATTTTCAGGCCATTTTGTTGTACTGCCTTCTGCAGTGTGGTGATTCAGAAGCAATGGGAGGTTCCTGTCACAGCCATTTTTTCCTCTTGGTTACCACACATTGAGAATGGAAACCTGAATGTCTGAGACATCTCTACATTTTTAATGGTTTGCAATGGCTGAGTAACAGAGATATGTATGGCTCGTATCGAAATGGAGGCACAAACTTGGCCAAAATCCTGAAATTATGGAAACGTCATGGTATATCAAGAAATAGTGCCTTCTTTTTACCAACTTCGTATTTATTACAGAGAGACAGGCATCTCATTTAGTGCTGCTTGTTTAGTAAAAGCCTGGTACACAAATATGTTTGACAGTGCAGGTCATGGTTTTCAAATATATGAAATTCTAGCAGGCATTTGAGAAAACATTCACAAGTCACAGTAATTTCATAGACTTTGTCACTGCTTGGTGTTACAGCATTCTATAATTTTTCTCTGTTTAAAAATGGTTGTGTGCAGCCAGGAAACCAAAACTGCATTAATTACTAATGGCTTTTCCACAGAGTACTGGACGATATATATTGACCAATGAAGATTAAAAATAGGGAGCCATTGATTCACTGTAGTCTCTGTTTGGTGTAAACCACAATTTATGTTTAAGCTTGTCCTCAGTGCTAAGAGATGTTTTATTTGTTTTATCTTTTGGATAAGAAAGTGCAATCTTGATGCCAAAGCACAGTAAAAGACTAAGCACTTTTTACCACAAGGTAAACTCACAGAGGGCAAACAGTTGTTCCACCTGGTGTTGAACCCTGTAAGTTTACCTTGTGGTAAAACTTAAGTCTTCATTGTGCTTATATCCTGGAACTGCTCCTGCACACCACAATGCCTGCTCCTCATAATGCTTTTATCTTGGGACAGTTCATGGGAGTGCTACTGAGTGACAAAAAATGCTGCTTTTTGAGCAGAGGAGGCAAGTCCTTTGTTTTAGCATAGAAAACATGATTTCCATCCGCACAGGCTTCAAAAGAAGCAGTAGGAATTCTTGAGAGCCTGATTATCATGGCATAATCATATTATCAAAGAGATTAGAAGCACTTTACAGTGTCTTTATGGTTTAGTGACACTCTAAGGC
Source organism: Jacana jacana (assembly GCA_013400555.1). NCBI lineage: Eukaryota > Metazoa > Chordata > Aves > Charadriiformes > Jacanidae > Jacana > Jacana jacana. Next base: position 195,249 of record VZTM01039645.1, on the reverse strand, counting down.
ACTGAACAAAATCTTCAAGTGCTGTTAAAATCTTTCTTTTAGAGCACTAAAGCAAAAGAGAGCTTTTAACCTATGCTTAATTCTTCTGTCAGAGAGCTGCAGAACTGAACATAAGCAGAATGTATCGTTACTGGCCTTTACTGTCTCATCTAGATACAGTCCCCAGAGTGGCCTTGAGCAGAGTAACAAACCAAAAACTCCTAAAATTTTAATTCTATTCAGTTCCAGTCATTGTGAAACACTATCATTAACCAGGCAATCAAACTAACTGAATACAGAAGCGTAAGCAATTCAAAGAAGTGAGGAATTCAGTGCATTTTCACTAGGGACCTTGGGGGACTCCTGGGTGCTGTTGCTTTTGTGGGTGGTGCCTGTTTTTAGGGTATGTCACTCCACTGCTGTGTTGCCTTGAGGTGAACAGTCCCCAGCCCATGGCTTGGAAGTGGGACATTGCCTGAAAGACTCTGAATAACTTGTGACCATGGGAAATTACAAAGTTAAAGCTGAGACTGAGCAAAGCATGTGATTTTCATGACATGTTCCCTGTTGTGTATGGTTGCTAAGGACTACTGAATATCTGGGGATTAATGTTATGATCATATGGTTCCCAATATAAAGAATTCCATTGATAATTAGCCCAGAGTGAAAAAAGCTGTAAATATTCAGCAGAAAAGGCTTTTCAGATGGTAGCCTGTGCACAGTGCACTGTATGGATAGTGTCTAGACAGAAAAGGTATGAAATACAAAACATGCACTTGACCTCAGTTAAAAGGCCGGGCTGAAACAATCACAACAGAAGGAGTGACACGGGGAGGTGCTGCACTTTAAAAGAAAGCTGCTCCAGTAGTGAAGAAACGTGGAGTGTGGGATGAAATGCTTTTGCCTAAACAGGTACTAAAAGTGATGCTGGAAAAAGACTTTTTAGATTTTCACTTTGCTTGATTATTAACATGTAAAAATGCATTTTTAAATTAAGCACTTTACCTGCCAAAGCATGGAGTCAGGGCTTTGTACGTCTCCAGCTGAGATTACTAAAACACTTGCAGCAGGGAGCTGCATTCCTTCTGCCCGTTTTAGGGAGTTAGGGAAATAGAAAGGAAACTACCATGGACATGAGTGCAGAGGAGAACTGAAAAGAGGATTTTATTATTCTTTTTTTTAACTTCCTCCTTCATTCTATACCTTTTAACGTAAGGCCTGATTCTTTGCATGGATAACTTCATGTAATCCACTGACTGTCTTGCCAGTAGAAAGCATAGCCTTAAACTGACATTTTTCCACTGATACTTTGGGACCTTAGAATTTGTTGGTCTCTTTCAGATTCTCTCTAAATGAACCAAATGAAAAGTACAAAAATGTTCATACAAAACTCTATGTTAAGTGTTCAGCTGCCAAGAGGCAGCTTCTGATGCTAATAAAAATTCAGAGCATCTAGAGCAAAATGTTTTAAACGTTAGCTTGTTTCAGAAACAAGTACCAGGCTACTCTGCACATCCATGTCGTGATAGAAAAATGAAAGTTCATCAGTCACGGGAATATCTGCAGTTGTAGAAAAGGCTGCCATCTCCCGACAATACTCAGTCATTACAGCCTTCTTTTGGGGCTCGAGAAATCCAAATCTTCACCCGGACCTTAAGGTAACCAGGAGAGCAGAGTGAAATCAATCCCTGTCTTGAGCCAACCATTGTACTAGTCTCAGATACTCTAAAGTGTGCTTTCTGACTGCCTGGGACCCATGCACTTCTTGCATTGTGTCATCTTTTCCTTGTACCTAAAGCATGAGCAAAATCTTTTTGCACTTTGCAGCTTGGAAATAGAGGTCCAAACTCAAGAAAAGCAGCCAGTTTGATCTCAAAACACTGTTGTTTTCCTCTGTTCCTTCCTGCAGCAATATGGGTAGCAACATATCTTCAAGGAAAAAGGGGAGATTTCTTACCATTACTTACCTGAAATAACCTCTAAAAACTCTTTTACCTGAAAGAAAAAACTTTAGGATGTCCTAAGTACCCTGAGAGGTATCAAACTGTATTAAAGATTGTGTTGGATAGAGTAATTGCAAAGGAGTTGGTGAACATAGTGCACTGACTTATTTTTCTGTTGTGTATTAGGGGCGACCGGGACCAGTTGGGCTTCAAGGACCAATAGGTGCACCTGGATTTACTGGCCCAGAAGGTTTGCCAGGAGCAAAAGGTGAGAGAGGATCAGTGGGCCCCCCTGGACCAGCTGGACTGAAGGGTGACAAGGTAGGCTCAACAGTGACTTTGCTGTCCCTGCAATACATCTATGGCCTTGTAAACTTTCTGGAATGAATAAAGATAATCTTGGACTATCTGCTTAAGCTTAAGATCACAGTAGTATTTCATTACTGTCTTTATAGAATCCACTGGATTTGTTTTTTGAATGAAAATACTGTTCCTAAAGCTGCTGAACATTGAGCCTGTCCTGGTAGTTGAACCATAGCCAAATGAGTATTGCTGTTGCAAGTAGTCTTTCACTTCACATGCCCAGGGATAGATGGGTTATTCACGCTATGTTCAGAGAGACCTGGAGCTGCTTCATGTGTCAAAGATCCTGAGCTGGTGTCTAGAAAAGCAAAAGGAATGGGTACTAAACCAAACCTGCAATTCAGTTTTGCAGGTGCAAAATTATTTATAACAGAAAGAATGGAATAAACTATTTCATGTTAAATAGAGTAACTTATAAGGTGTGGGTGTCAATGAATGCAAAGTGCAAGAACGGGCAGAACAGCAAATATAGAAATGGTTTAATGCTGTGAGGATCTGTTCTGCTGTCTCACCTTAGGAAAGAGGTATCAAAGGAGAGTTTGGGTCTAGGCAACAGAATGAAAGCCTACTATGAACTAGGCATAGTGGAAGTATGAACAAATACTTCCAGCAATAGAGTGGATACACGTGGATAGTTCACCTTAAGGAAAGTTTACATTATGCACCAGGCACGTGTTCACATTCTGAGTTTTGGGTTGCATGTAGAGGACTCATTGAGTCCCATTGCACAGCCCAGAGCAGTCTATACTTCCACCACGTAGCCTGACAGAGTCTGTGTAATGGACTATAAAATGGGGAAGTCTGATACTGTCTGATGTGAGTACTGGGATGAGACTCCTACTCTCGTACCTATGTAATTGAATGATAGGAACATTTCAAAGACAACAGCTTGAAAGCTTAAAAGGCAGAGGGAGTCCCGCATGCTTGCTTGATTTCTAAAATCTGAAGGAAGTCCAGGACATCAGTACAAGGGCTTGCAATCTGGGACTATCCCAGAGCATCCTACCAGTCTACTTGTTTCAAGGTGCTCGGGTCATGTGTACAAATAAGAAAGTGACTTAACTTTAGGTTGCAGGACCTGCAGAGCAGAGTTTGTCTTCCATGTTTTCCCAGCTAGGTGGATGAAAACTAGCTCATTTGTGCTTTCATATGCTGCAGTTACACTCCCTTCTCATTTAATACTAGTCAACTCATTAGAGTTCTAGTTGCCCCTTCTCATAAGACAAAGAATGAAGTAAACTGAAAATTCTGACAATGAGAGTTGATGCTTTGGTGTTGCATTCCTCTGAAAGGCAATGGAGGGTTCAAACACGGAATGACTGCTGATATGAGAGACAGCAATTTCAAAATTCTAGCAGATAACACTGAAGTTATTAAACCTGGATTCTGGAAGACACATAAATCTGGGATAGGAACTGGCCTTTAACAATTGCACTGGAAAATCCCTTATTTACTCCATAATTGTTGTTTCTATCCATTGACATTGATACATATGCAATACCAATGTACAATAAGATTCTATCTCTTTTTGTCTCATGAAAGCAATATACTTTATCTTTCCAAAGCAAGAGCAATCTAGGCTGAATATTCTGCTTACACATTCTACTTTGCTACTATCCAGAGCGGAACAGTAGAACCAACAAAGTGGTAATTGCTTGCAACTCAGGCAGGAGTGACCTGAAGTTAATACAGTGGTTTGCCTGTCTCTGAGTGGCGCTATCCAAGTACAGACAGAACAACCAGTAAGTCCTGTTGAAGCTCTCGGAAGGTCAAGTGTGACACTGAGAGTTAAGCTTATACTGGATTGTTTATTTTCCTGGCATCTTGTTTTCCCCAGATGTGCAGTAGAAGATTATATTTTTACTGTAAAGGGCCTGATAAAAACATTCCTGAAACACTGATTTGGCATCCAGTCAAGCTCAGATGCTCAGTTCCCATCTTCACTGACCTCTGCAATCAGAGAGAGTCTGTACTGAGATTGCTCCTTTTGGTTTTGAAGGCTAAAGTCCACAACTAGAAATGTTGGAGTAATAAGTATCTCACAGATAACTCAAATACACAGATTGATCAAGTGAAATATAATGTGTACTCTCTTTCTTCAGGGCCCAATGGGAGTTCCAGGATTTCAAGGCATCAACGGGATCCCGGTAAGTTTGCATACATAAATATCAATCAGCAGAATGTTAGTGACAACCAAAAGCATGTAAGCACAATGAGACTGTCCTAGCACGTGCATAGACCTTCAGGGCTTTAGAACTTTAACATTCTAGTGACAGTTGTTTCCTTTACCATACAAAAAATTATGTTCCTAGAGTACTTTGACCAGCTTTCTTTTGCTTTGTTTCTTCCCAGTGATTTTTGCAAAGATGTCTTATGGACACTTTACCTCAGGGGAGTTTTAGTTGGGCCAGCTTTAGAAGTTAGCCCAAACTTCCTTGCTCTCTCTACACTATTTAGCTCATCCTGCTTTCTCCTTCTGGCATTAGAATTATTTTTCTTTTCTTGATGACACTTGTCTTTCTTTCATTTCCTTGTGCCTTCAGACTATACTCATGCTATATCTCATCTTCCCTACTTCCTCAGCTGGCCACGAGCTCCAACAGTTGAGTTGTGTTTTCTTACTTCCTATCAAAAACAGAATTGTTTTGATAGATTGGCTGAAAATGCACAGTTGGCCCTGTAAATGAGCTTGTTTGATTCCAGTTCCTTCCTGGCCCTTGTCCTCCTCTCCCCCTGTGCTCATCCTTGACTGTTTTCTCTCCCGCTCTCCTCCCTTGCTGCTATTTTTTTCTTTTCCCACCAGCCAACTCTCTAGCTCTGAAGAGAACAAGCTGTTCCCATAATGCTTAATTTAATTGAACACACTGTGGGAACATGCTGTTCTCAGGGCATTTTTTCAGATGGAGAAAGGGGATTCCCAACAATGAGGGGAGGCAGAGATACAGCAACAACCACTGCCAGGTAGCTGGCATCGACAGGCATTCCAAGGAGAGAGTAGGGGAGGTAGATGAAAGAATTCAAAGCCTCCAGCATATGCAGATCTACTCTGTCTGCTTTACACTATTCTGCAGGTGGGGGAGTGGGCAAGAGGCAGATTTTGCTGCTCATGATCAGCAAAGTGCCCACCACTGTGGCTCTTCTGTGGCATAAGTGCAGGGCAGAAAAAAATTGAAGGTAAACTAAATCATATTGTTTACATTCTAGCCACTGAGAGAAATTCTTCCATTTTAGGGTGAAAATAGCAACAACCACTGCTTGAGAAAATACTTCTATTTTTGCTAATTGCATTTCAGGATAGGGAGTAGCTGAGGTTTGTTGTGAAATGTAGATGAACATATGCACGTTACATGGATGTGTGAAATGCAGAGCAAGGGGGAGACAGCATGTGTGTGCTGATATGTGTAAGAAGTAAAAATATACTGCTATTTCTGCACAAGAATTAACTTCTAAATATAAAGAGATAATCGTTGTAGTATGCAGGTATTTTAGCGTGGGCAGGTATATTTTAGTCATGGCCAAAAGAGCGCAAGGCTGTGACTCAGAGGGGAATCCCTCTATTGACCTTAGGGGAAGTGGTGTTCCACAGAATTCCCTTGCTGGTGGCAAGTAAATATTGTTGTTGCAGCTGGCCTTATTAATCCCTTTAACCTAGTAAATATAGCAGCTATGTGTGATTGTTTGTCACTAGCCTTTCTGTGTCACACTGTAGAAGAAACCCTCAAATCCTTAGCCCTACTTGGGAAGTTTATTTTTTCCCATAGGACAAGACTCAAGGACACCTCTGGCAAAGGCTGGAACAGGAGCTGGGAGGTGTATATAGCTTTTCATGAATTGTCCAAGGAGTTCTAGAAGAAAGTATTTCCATGAGAAGGGAGCCCTTGTCTGCACCATAAAAGCTAGAGCTACATGGAGAGGCAAAGTTCTCTATTTTGTCCCCCTCCTAGAGAAAACGCACGCACTTGGCAACGGCTGTAAAAAGGCCACTTTGCTGTAGCAATTGATGAAACTGCTTATTCAATTAGTTTTGTGTTTACCCTAAATTGTATTTGTTTCCCTGTTTGTAAATATTTTTTGAGATTTTCCTTTTGGGATTGCCTCTGTGCTTTTTGATTTAGAATGGAGGCCCCTTGGGATCATAGTGTTAGTGTACGAGCAAGAGTCAGATAAAGCAAGGGCCTAGATGTACAGCTCAAGTTTCCTTATCTGTCTCACAGAGAATGTCTGCTTTTGTGAGAACAGAGGGCACAAGTGATCTCTCCAGCCTGTGTTTTAACTCAGGTCTGTAAACTAGTCACCCTGCCATGTATAAGTAAAGCCTGTAAAGGTCTTCTGCCTTAATCAGTTGAGGTGCTTGTGCTGAGTTGGCACATCTGCCAAAACAGGAATTAGAGGAGGCAAGAGCAGCGAAACTGTCAATTGCAGTTTTTCAGGTCAAACCAGCTCTTTAAATCAGTATTTAAAATTCCTGGGGGAAAGGCTCATTTAAACCAGAAATTTACAACTCTAAAGGAATTCAGTTGAGACTTCTCAGTATCTCCTCAGGTAAAGTTCTTAAAACATTGTAAACTCTTGACAGATTAGCTAGAAAGTAGGAAATCCTGTGGATTTTTTTTACTAAAGCAAAAGAGACAGCAGACGTGTGTGTGTGTGTGAGTCTGTGTCATGCTTTGGCTCAGACCCACCGATGTGGATGCCATGGGATTAAGTGACAGGGGCACCGATTTATGTAATACACATAAGTAATCACTGTGGTCAGCATACTCGATATCCTCTCTTTGTGAGGATTTTCTCACATATTAAGAGCATGCTAAAGTTCTTTGGGCCACTTACAGGCTGAGCTGGGCCAACAGTTAGGAGATCTCATCCAAAGTGTTTCCCAGGGTGTGAGACTACCTCTCAGGCTCTTGGCCAGCAGTAAAGGCTCAGCAGCTTGGCTCTCCATTGCCTCTCTGTGAAGGGCAGATGTTGGCTGTTCAGCTTCACTAAACCCTGCAGCTGGTCACCTTATGTTGTAACCAGATACATGTGCACTTGTCCCACATAGCCTCTGGTTTTGGTGAGGCTGTAAACAAAGTGAAAGACCTGGTAGACCTTGACCAGTCTGGCCTCCCTTTCTAGTTACAGCCTGTCTCATCAAAGACAAGTCTGTGACTTGCTCTTCTTGGCTATCACGTCTCGCATGGATGGAGGAGGGTGGGTTGCCACTGACTTGTTTCAGATTTGGGAGAAAAATGAAATAATTTCTGAGGCAAACGTAAGTGGCAATAAACTGGTGCTTCAGCCTTCTCCTGTCACTTCACCAGGGCCTGGCAAGTCCCTGCATGTACACCACATCTGGGTGTTTTGACAATCTTTAATCATCAGGGCAATTGGTACTATGTGTGCAGTGCTGTCTGATGCTAATGTGTTGGGATGACTTCATAGCATGTCCTGAGGCCTTGTTTAATCTCAAATTCATACTTGTCTTGGTGAGCTGCCTTGATCTTGTAGTAGACACACACTCTACATTCACTCAGTTTGCACCTTATTGACCAACAGAGAACAGATCTGGGCTCTCTCCCCTTCTCTCCATTTTGTTGGCACAAATCAGAACACAGTTGCTAAATGAGCTGGACCAAGGAATTCATCTGGCTGAAAATTAACCCCATTAAGAAACAGAACAATTCTTTCTCTGCATGTAATTTCCTGCTATTCTGCCTGTGCTTATGCCGGCTCAGGGAAGAGGCAGGTGTAAGTAAGCAGGAGTGTGTACTGACCCTCCTGGCAGCAGCTGAGACTGGTGATCAGCTTGAGTATTTGCATAATTATGACTTCAGTTACTCTGCATCCTTGGGAGAGTCACTCTGCTGCTGTGTGCACCCAGCTTCTTATCTATAGAATGAAGTCTATAGCATTTCCACGTTCTTGCAGGGCGTTTTAAGATCCATGATTAAATGACTTGACTGCAAAGTTCTCGTTGCGTTTGGTCAAAGCATGTGCCTTTGGCTTGGACTGAGAAGACCTTTAGCAACACATATGTATTTTGGTTTAAGTGTCAGGCATGAAGGATTGTTAATGTTCTGCTGTATCTCCATTTTATCCATGTTTATTTTTTACTTTCCTAGTGTGAGTCATAACTTGTTTAATGCCATATCTTAAGGATGAATCTTTGGGATCAAACAAAAGTACTTTTGGGATGAGTCAAGACCAGGGTGTACAGAAGGGTGGGAGAGAACTGTTAGCTGCTGATACTATCTCTGTATTTTTCATTTTGCTTCCTGCCACAAAATGCTGTCTTTTAGAGCCGCAGAACTCATTTCTGTGGAAAAAAATAACCAAGGAGAGAATAAGGAGCTGCTTGATACCTGGGTAGTGTGACTGCCAGTCCTGCCTTTCTATGTTTTGTCTACACAGCCATATGATACTGAAGAAAAAAGTAACCGAAGTCTCAATCGTCAATCCCCTTTGCAGCGGTGCCATGTGGAATGAATGCCAGTCAATTTAATAGAGTCATACCAGGGCAAAAGGGGTGTGAAATCTGAATTAGATACATTTGTATTCTACTCTGCTTGATTAATAACTGACCCTTACAAATAAGTTCATTTAAATGCTGTTAGTTTAATTAGGTTTTTCTCCCAGTTGCTTTGCCTAAGGTTTTAAATTTAATATAACAAGAAAAGCTGTTTTGCTTGAGTGGCCTGATGCTGGAGCTGTAACATCTGGTGAACTATTAAAGGAAAGAATCCAATGGGAGAGGAACAGAAATCACTGAAATTTAAGCAGATTTGGATTATAAATGCTCAGTATTGTTGAGTCTGCCTCTGCCCTTGTTTTTACATGAGTAACTTCCATTCCTGGTGTCAGGTGCACCCTTCTTGCTGCTTTACACTGTTATATGCCATATATTTCAGACTGCTGTGGGATGAGTATTGCCCTTTTGGGATCTGCTCATGCATAAGTTATGTACTTCAGAAAATTATCCCTTGGAGAAAAAGATAATTAAATGAATGCAGCCAATGTTCTAGGATTGAAGCTGTGGGGAGGATAAACAATGCTGGCTGAAGCAGCTAGTTCTCTTGCAGTCTGCTATACACTGAACTTGTGTGGGAGTTGTGCATTTCTTTTGGTTTGTGTTGCCATTTGGAAGAGATCGGTTTTCTGGGGACGGAATTACTAATAAAATGATACATTCTGTCATTCATTCTCTCTTTTTCCCCTTTACACAGGGTCACCCTGGACAATCTGGACCTAGAGGTCTGCCTGGCCTCGATGGCTGCAATGGTACCACTGGGAGTCCTGGTGTTTCTGGATCAGATGGGTTTCCTGGTCTACCGGGACTGCCTGTACGTCCCAACTCAAATGTGATGTTTTGCAGTCACTAAGCCAGGATTTGCATTTCTTGCCAGTGTTGGAAAAGTAACTCCCAAGTCCTTAGGAAGAGCCCTAATAATCCTAAGTTTATTAGCATTGTTAGAGCTCGGTTACGTATTATTTAGAGCTATATATAGAGCTAGATACGTATCATTTTCGTATTGAAATTCCACTCTGAGGATAAAATTAATATCCTATGAATTCAGTATGTTCCCACGCCAAGGTGTATACCATTGTCACTGGCAGTATTCAGGCTCACTCAGAAGAAATAATGATTAAGTTTTTAAGAACCATGAAGTATCAAACATCTTCCACCTGGCATGTTTCAAATTAGTGAATGCTGGTTCAGGAAAGGATGTTATCACGTATTTCAAGTATTGGATCCTTCCTTCAGGTCTTCAGGTAGCCAAAACCTTCAGTCTCATTGAGTGTCAATAGGATTTACTTTCCAGGATCCGTGTTTTACTTTTGAAAACACTTTTCTACCAGGCTGGAGTTTTATCTAGCTTCCATTGGACACATTAAAGTTAGGTGTCTAATCTATTCATCTGGACTCCCTTCTTACAGAGAGTGGTACTTGTGAGAGCACTTCTCCCCCTCTGCCTTTCAGGATGAATTTTCCTTGAAGATACCCATTTTTCTGCATTGGCTATAGAGGAAGTGAAGGTAGCTGGGTCAAACACTATATGCCATTTGAAGTGGGTAGGATTAGTTCTAATAACACCACCCTTAGATGCTTTTGGGAATTACAGTCCTTTATAAAAGTACATGGTTATTTTTGAAGTGTAAGCAAAAAAATATTTGACTAAATATTAAAATATTTGACAAACATTTGCATATTTGTTCACATTCGAAGCCTGGTCTTACAAGCACGGGTCACGTGACCAATTGTACAAGCAATGGAACTCCTTTGCACGTATACATGAAGAAGAGGAAGAAACAGCTGCCAGATGTAAATAATGCCAGTTGTTTCAGCATTTCTAAAACTTGCTGACATCTTTACATGTCATCCAGACTTGAAATTAATGTGATATTGAAAAATACGGAAGCAAAAAGACCAAATTAAAGTACTGCTCTCTGAAGTAACTGATTTAGTCACACCTACTGCTCAAATTTCTATTTTGTAATGCTTGTACAATTACATTTTTGGCATGGAAAGCTGCTTGGATCAGCCAACCCCTCTGAAATTAAGTTGGCAATTAAATGAAATCACCTCAGATAAATTGGATGGGATGGTTAAGATTAAAATAAATTGGGTAAACCTAGAATTATAATGCACTCTGCCATTTTTATCTCTCATTGCTTCTAAACAAAATTCAGTGACTTATAGTGTTAAATATGAGGTAGAATCATAGAATGGTTTGATTTGGAAAGGACCTTCAGGCCCACCTCTCTAGCCTGTCAAGGGCCCTCTGGATGGCGTTGATATGTGTATGAACATGGGGGTTACACCATTTCAAACAGACTCAAATAGGATCTTAAAAGTCAAAGGCATAAAATAAAAGGGAAATGTACTATAAACAGCAAAATACCAGAAAAAATGTTTGCAGAACCTTGTTTTTCTAAAGCCACTGGAAGTCTTTAAGTTCTCATAATATTATTTTTTTTGACAAAACCGCAGTCATACTTTTGCAGTTCATTGGAGCCAGGAGTTTGCCCTGTTCCTTATCCTGAATATAAATTCTTTCAAAAATAACCAGTATTTTTTCCAGAAATTTATTTTTAATTTTTTTTTTTTTTCAATCAGGGTCGTCCTGGCCCAAAAGGCCAGAAAGGAGAACCTGTTTTTTCTCAAGGCAGTCTTAAAGGGATGAAGGTAAGACATGTCATCAGATAGGAGAAAATGCTGCACAAGAAACATTATGATGTTCTGCGGGTTGCAGGGCTGATGCTGCAGGTTGGATTGCTCATGATGCTAGACCTGGGTATGTGGGTATGTCTGAATGTGAAAAAGGCCATATGATAACTTCATTAACGACAACATAGAATACTCTCAGAACTTGGAACTGATTGGTCTTTGCACAGATCTTGTCCTTCCTATACTGGGATTCTGGGACGTTGCTCATGCTGTTGCTGTGGAGTGTGGTTGCTGGTCCTTCACCTGCCTCTGGAGAACTAGCACCCTTTGTTTGTGGTGTCCAGCCATGGGTGTGAGGAATTTCCTGTAAGCTTATCCTGACGTACATGAGGTAGCATATGTGTTTTGAGATGCAGATGTGGCGAAGGAGAGGCCCTTCACCTACACTCGGGACTTTCCTGTAACTGAGGTCTTTGCATGTGCCAGGTCTGTTGAAGTAAGAGCTTGGGAAACTTGCAAGTGCATGTAAAGATTTCTGTTGTGAGATCCCAGCTGCTTCCCAGTGTTTGTTGTTCTGGGAGGTGCTAGTAAGTAATCAGTTATGTTCCTGGTTTAAATACATGAATATCATATCCCACTCACAGTATTCCATCCTTTGCTGCTGTGAAGGCAGGGCTAGATTTTACTCTCTTTGTTTAATAAGGACCTTGCTCTGGAATGTTTGTATCGTCTGTAATTTTATTTCCTGTGCAGAAAATGTAAACTCTGGTTAAACAATTTTAGTTTATTCTTCAGAGCAGTTAACAGGTTCTTGAATATGCTCACGTAAAAGACTTGGTTCTTGCCTTGAAACAAACACTCACCAGCTTACTGTGGTTTTGATTTTTCCCAGAAACACTAGGCTTGGAATAAATCTACAAGGGATTCAGTACCTCTTGTGGTACTGAATTCAGCAATATTTATCAGCCTCATGCTTTATTAAATAGTGAAAATATTAAGAAATTTATTCTGTCATATAAGGGCCCTCAAAATTAAAAACTTTGCTGAAATTCTTCCCACATTATATATGTTCATAAGTTGGTAACAGTTAAATAGATCTTTACTGATTTACTTCAGTATTTAGGGGAAATACAGATAACTTGGTATGGTAATTATATGCTTCTACCTATTTTATTGTGGTTTTGTAATGGAAGTTTTTATAGTGTATTTTACAGGTTTTATACAATTAATACAAAATTCTTTTTCACTTCAGTTTCTCTTATTACCCATAAATAATTTCTCCAAGTTGTAATTTCTCCAGCTTTTTGGAATCTGTCCATTACCCGATTTAAATATGGAAGAAGAGGTGTCAAAATATTTTCCCCCTTACACTTGATGCACTATTAAGTAACAGCAGAGATTTCTATTTATACAACCTTGATGTTCCTTATAGCTAGTTGCAATAACACAGTCTAATTTTTTTTCATGCACTTACAATTTTTAGGGAGAAAATGGTCTTCCTGGATTGGATGGAATTTCTGTAAGTTATGTAATTTGAGGAATAATTATTTTAAAGAATATTAAGTAGGTAATTTTTCTTGTATAGGTTCTCAAGGAAACTTTACAAATCAGTGGGCTGTGTATTTACATGTGTGATACCAGTAGCCTGAGCAATTCCAGCTTTGTAATGGTATGAGCGGATCCACATTATTTGTAGAGAAAGTCAGATTTTTGCTCTTATCTCTTCCATTTTTCCTTTTTCAAATCAAACTCCCTTCTGCCATTGAAGCCTGATTTTCAAAATACATCTAATAATATGAAATGAATTGTTACAGTATTTAATTTGGCATACTTAATCAGGGGGTATTACTTAATGTTTCCTGAGGCTCACCTTGTCTTTGGTTAGGGTTTGATGGGATAAGTGCTACACATTCTGTATTTGTCCTATGTTCTTATAGGGTCCAAGAGGTTTTCCAGGTCCAATAGGTTCTGTGGGCCCTATAGGATTACCAGGTTTGCAGGTAAGAGACCACAACTGTTGCACTTGTTGACAGAGCTGTTCAAAATATTGGCAGTTTTCCTTCCTTGTGTCATGACAATGAGCAAGTGTGTCTGGAGCTAAAAGGACTGAGCACCACTGACTTCAGGCACAGAATACCTGAGTTTAGATAGTTTAATCTAATCACAGGAGGGAAGGCTTCTCTCTGGAGCAGCACTCAGGGCAGCAGTTGTGCATGCAGGCTCCAGCAAAACCCTAGAGTGCCGCCTACAAACACTACATTGTACTGTTGTGAGCATTTTGTCATTTGTCATCTTGGGACTAGAGGGAATATGCTCACCTCTGCGTGTTTGAAGCCTGTGTCATCTTGAAATACACTAAAGAGTTGCTTTTTCAGGATACTACAAGAAAGTTGCCATGTGGCAGAGGTAAAACCTGTTTGTTGCTTTTAAATTGAAGTTTGCTTTTAATTAACCCCCATACCAAGGGCTATGCTGTCTATTATAGATGTGAAGACTTGAAGATCATGTGTATCAGTTACTTTTGCTTTGGGGGCAAGAGGTGAAAGTTCAGGTACTACTGCAGATCCCAGCATTTTTCCAATTGTATGCATCCTAATTAAGTAAAAAGAAATAAAATCTTGATCTTGTTCACATTTAGGGTCCTGTGGGTCCCCCTGGGCCACAAGGTCCAAAAGTAAGTAGCCACCTTTCCTGTCTTCTTTCTACACCTGATTGTTGGCTTTTTTAACAGTGTTGTGGGCATAGATGATAGTGATGCTGTTGTTGCTGTTGCTTTATTATTAATTCATCATTGGCTTTTTTCCTCTTCTAGGGTAATATGGGATTAGGATTTCAAGGAGAGAAAGGAGAAAAGGTATGTGAAACTTGTTCTGTTATGGAAAGAGCATGAAATGATACTCCACTGTTCTATCATACCTTGATCCGCTAGAAAGTGGGTAGATTCTAGCATTTTCTTCTCTTCTCTTGGACTTGTTGACGGTCCAAATACTAGTCTTGCTGGTTCCTTATCAGTTGGTACGTGAAAAAAAGGATGGGAGCTTTCTCTGGATTAAGAAGGCAAAGGGGAAAATCTCAATGCAGCACAGTTTGTGTGGGTAACGAGACATGAGATCCTTAGGCATCTTTTGAATCTCTGCCTTTCAGTTTCTTTGGGCCCTCACCTCTTGCATTGAATTATTCTACTGACTTAATTCTTTTTGGCTTTCATAATATTCTTTGGGTAGTTGGTGTGTAATTTATAATGTCACAGTCTTAAAAGGTGTCTCACAGTCTGTGTGATAATTTGCACTGGCATAATGGAGCTTCTCAGAGTTCCCAATCTGAGACTTGATTCTGCTGCTGTTAAAATTGGTCCTCAGCTTTTCATATTTCTAATTGTTTCTTGTTGTCTTTTCTTTCCTATTTCTCTCTGAGGTTTATCTGGAATCTTTTCCTGTTGTTACCAAAACTGTGCTTTTTTGGTTTGGTTTGGTTTGTGATTTTTTTTTTTTGTTCATCTTAATTTTCAGTCTTTGACATCTTTTCACTTCCACGACCAAACTCCCGCGCAAGCGTTCAAGCACACAGATATTATGTACATGGGATATAATTACAATAGCTCTCTTCTGATCCACAAGCCACCTTCATAGGAAATGAAACATCTTTTGGCTGTGTTAATAGCTTCCTCTTTTTCCAACAGGGTGATGTAGGGCTGCCTGGCCCTCCTGGTCCCCCCCCATCCACTGGAATACTGGAATTCATGGGATTTCCAAAAGGCAAGCAAGGAGAAAAGGTCTGTGAATTCTGTTTACAAACCTTCCTCTTCAACGTGCTCCTTCATTCAAGGCAGAATGAAATTGCTGGAGACTGAGGGCTGTTATATTTCCAAATCAAAACAATTTTCAGTACTAGTTTAATCTGCCAGGTGGCTATTGAATGAAAATATTCTTAGCTCAGAGTACTGCAACACCTTGAGAATGCGTACATCTCAGGAGAAATCTGAAAGCTATTTAAAGTTTTTAATCATTAATTCTAAAAATAAATGAACCATAGTTTTTTTGGGGTTTGTTGTTGTTTTCTGTTGGACCTGTAAAATTGTGTCAACTGAAGGGAAGAAAAATCCATTTCGAAAAATAAATGAAAAGCTCTGCCCAGCTCTTTTGCTTTGGTTATGATACACACTGCTGATTTCTCTCCTTTACTTTGTTACCCTGGCATTTAATGAGATACGTACTTAGGTCATCAGTGGTTTTCTAAAAGCTGTGTGAATCTCAAGTTAAGACTTCTCTACATGCATTAAATTTCATCCTACTGAATTAACCTGGGACCTATACAGGTTGGTTTGGGAGCCCAGTCTGAGCTTGCCTAAGGCAAGTCGTGAGAGTTATTGTCTTACTTGGTAGAGTTACATTAGTGTGAGGTGAGATTCAAACAAGCACCATTTCTTTTGGCTCACTCTTGAATTTGTAAGCAAGGTTATGAAGACATTATGATATCTCATCGTGTGTTATTTTGCTGCTTTCCATGAAGTACTGCGTGTGTTCCAATTCCCTAGGTGACAATATGAAATGTGTCTTGTTTGACTTCTAATAATGGAGGACAGTAGAACAACAGTTCCCAAATAGCGGTCTTTGAAGCCATGAGCAGTGGTCACAGACAATCTGTTGCATGTACTGGCACTGTGTCAAGAGACACTATATCTGGCACATGATGACACCAATCAAGTGTACTTGCTGACAAACAAAATACAAGACCTTACTTTAGGCATCAGAAGCATGACGGGTGGATTGGGGAAAGTCTTGCTTTCATGGGCACAGTGATTTATTGTGTTCACCTCTTCCCCATGTCAGGGTGTGCCAGGCCCTCGAGGACTCCCTGGAGACAAAGGATTGCCTGGCTTGCCGGTAAGGATGGAGGAGAGTTTTTAATATAGGCCTAACATGGATTAGATGGTTCAACATCCTCTGAATAGCTGAGGTCTCTACAGGAGTTTTTAGGCACCAGAATACTTTGAAAATCTGATTAAAACGTCCATAAGAGTTTTTGAAGACTATAATTGTAATCTGAACAGGCTTTTTTTCCTGCAGATACAAAGAAGATGATACTGTCCTACTATAAACGTTGCAAAGTGTTCATCATTTCAATACATATAACCTGCAGAGACCTGCGAGTAAACTTACTCTTCACGTGGCCACCTGATGGCAGTGTTTCTTGATGTCCCACAGAGAGCCACACACTTTTTTAAGCATTCTAATTTTTGTTCCTTTGATTATGTGTAAACATATTTTTGCTATTTTACTTTACAGTTGTAAAGCACATGCTGGTCTTTCTGTCTGTCTTTATATATCCAATTTTAGAATGGGCTGTTTAGCATTAGTGCTCATATACTCAGGAATGTGTAGGATCTTCTCTGTATGAATGGAGAACAACAATTTGTCCCTGGGTTCCAAAGAACTATTTCCCAGTTTATAATTTTTTGTAAACACAGGTGTAATAAGTTCGAGGAATAAATATTTCTTCTGACTAATAAGATAAATTGTTTGCCAGTTTCTTCAATGTACAGATGTTCTTCATAGAAAGACGTGCAAGAAAAAGCTGTACATGAAGCACAGTTTGTTATTAGTCTTTCTGGACGTGTTCCATTGTGTGCATGTTTAGCATTATGCATCACAAGAAGCCCATTGATGCCAATGGGACTGAACATATGTGGGAACTTACCCATAAGATATTTCAAGACTGAAGCCTGAAAATTGCTTAACTACTGTAACTCTTTGCTGAAATTAAATCCTGGTGTTCTATCTGGATTTGATATTTCACGCTGACCGAGAAAATCACCAAATGTTGAGTGTCAAAATGCTTGTCTTGTGTCATTCTGAGGCTTTGGAAATGAAAAAGGTGCTTTAAGCACCCCCTTGAGCTGCTGCTGTTAAAAACCGAGATTTGAAATCATTTGTAAATGTAGAATACGATACAGAGTAGCAGTTGTGGGACTTTGTTGTTGATAGGATGGGGTTACTTGCATTTGCTACTCAGAGTTGTGCCATAGTTTAAATGGATGGAAATCATGAGGAATGAAGAAGATAATGTACTTCACAGACTGCCAAGTCTGGTTGATACAGGTTTTCTTTCTGCGGCAAAAGAGTCCCAGCAGAAACACTCAGGTTGGGGTTTTTTTTGTCTCTCTGTTTTATTTGTTTATATTAATAGAAGGATTTGTGCTCATTTTGTCTGTTTGGCTGTGCTATTCAACTCCAGGCAGATCACAGATAAAATGTTAATGTTTTTCCCCAGGGTTTTGGAGGTGTTGGAGAAAAGGGAGAAAAAGGTGTTCCTGGCTTACCGGGTGCCAGGGTAGGTAACTTTACAAAGTCCTTAAATGCCTGCTCTCAAACACGTGAAATGGGCCTTTCATCAACAAAAGCATTCCCAAAGCATGCAGAACCCTCAGACATAGGACTGGGTCCCGTAGTAGCCAGCACCACACAACACCACAACCAACAGATAGTACAGTAAAGCTGCGGATTAAAGGTGAGATGAAAGATGTATACAGACAAGGCAGCCCTGGAAAATTATGCAGAAGCATTTAGTGGAGGGCTTGATACTGCAGGGTCTGTGTTTTTTCCAGTTTTTTTGAAAGCTTCAAAGAAAAGGAAGGTTGCAGGAGGACCAAATGAAGATAATAAAGAGGTCTTGCTTTGGGAACTCTTAACCAGTGCGAGAACCACCCATGAGAGAACACAGATATTTGGAGAAGAAATGGGCAAGCTGGTAAAAGATGTTGGCTTAACTAGTCCATGAATGTAGGACTTAACAGCATGCTCAATCACATGGCAGCCATGGATTCTTAAAACCACCGTGACCTGCAGAGATGGGCTTAGACACAACAGGAAGACCAAGGCATTCCATTCTGCATGCAAGGAATAAATACTCGAGATAGCATTAAGTTTCATGGCTTTATAATTGCAAACTACCCACCTCACTTCCTAGTAAGTTAAGACACCATGACTTATTTACCCTGAACTGCTGACTAGAAGTACAACGGTGAAAGAAGATAAAACCTCTTTTATCAGTTCTTTCAATTATGATTGTTAATTTTTGGGACGTGGGAGATTGGTGGTACCTTCTCCGTTTGAAAGTTTTGCCTTTTTATTTTTTGGTGATGAAGTATTTGGAGCTTGATATAATAGGACCAGACTGAGGTGAATTCTCTGAAAGTTAATGTTTTTTTGCTGTTCTAGGGTTTTTTGGGACTGGATGGATCTGATGGGATTCCAGGGAGAAAGGTGAAATGTCCTTTTTTTGTGTGTGTGTGTGTACTTAGAATTAAAGAAACCATCTAACTGCATAAGCTCTGCTGACTTTCTTATCTAGTGGCTCCAAGTTCTCTGACAGATGAAAGCAACTGCCTTATTTAACTAGTGAGAGCTAACAAGAAAGTCCACGTAAAACTCTAGATCCCTTCACCTGTCTCTCTGGTTATCACTATGTATTCAGAGAGACACCTTCACAGATGGGAAATTGTGCATTGCCTCCTGGGACAGTCAGGTCTCCCACTTGTCCCCTTTTGTGGGTGGAAATGGCCAGGTGATCCAGTGGCTGAAAACATGTTAAAGCCCTTTCATTTGCAGATACAGCAGTGAAAGTTTTTCAAGAAAGCAACTTTCCAAAATACAGTTTTCATTTTGCAGCCTGGAGTTCAGTCACTTCTTGCATATTTTCTTTTATGTATGTCCTTCTCAAGATGTACTAAAGGTGATGGTATCTCCAATATAATCTAATTAATATGTGTATGATAAAATTTTATGTTTAAAACCGAGCCATTTATGACAAGTTTCTCAACAATACTATGTATGGGCTATATTGGGACCTACAGTTGTCCAAGACTTTAGAATCACAGGCAAGGTTTCAAGTTAAGATTCCCTGCTCCAGAACTCATGGAATATCCCGTTTTGTCTGCAGTGGCAGTGGGATCTGCAATCCATACTGGTCCAGGTTTAATACAATCCCCATCAAAGAACAGCAGATCACTTGTTGATTTCCAGGCACACACCCAGAAGAGAAATTTTGGTGTCCCTGAGAGTGCTACCAGGAAATGGAGAGCTGGAGAGATGGATCTCCTAGTGTCACTTCAAATGTATTGGTGCCAGTAATTTGTTGGAGGGAAAAGAGAGTGGAGGGGACAGTTTGGGGCACAAGAAAAATAATGTTCTAGACTCCTCACTCCACAAGCATTTCTGTAGTTCTGTGAGAACCCCAAAGTGTTTTCCTGATTTGAATACCCTCAGGCCTGCTCACAAGTTCTCACCATCTTTACAGTACAAGGAGGTCTGCAGGAGCTGTAGTATTTTGTGAGTGCTGAGAAAGTGATGCCATCAGTTTTCTCTTTCTTTATTTCTTCTGCAAATGTTTGGTAGGACAAGGCATTAGGTGTGTGATTCAAGTCCAGGAACCACAGACGTCTCAGCTAACAAATAATGTATTGTCTCACCATGTAACAATGTTCCCGTGTGTGACTTTGCAGGGCCATCCCGGTGTTCCAGGCTATCCAGGACTGGATGGAGTTGAAGGCATGAAGGTAACTTCTCACAGGAAAATACTCAAAATTGCTCTTTTAAAGATACTTGCATGAGTAAATAAATTGTCACTGCCCCAGTCAAATATCTGCTTTACCTCTGTATCACTGTAATTTTCAGTATGTTTCAGTTCCTCATTTACTTTATTTTTGAGGATAAAACTGAGTGGTTGCTGAACCATGAGCACTTGGCAATCTTAATGCATTTAAAATGTTCATTCATGTAACTTCATGACTTAGTCTCTCTGGTTTCCTTTATCCTTACACCAATACCATAGTTACTGTGCAATGGAGGCATGATTAGACAGAAGTAAGTGGATGTTTAGACAGTTGCCAAGGCTGTGTGAAGTCTTAGATCACAGATCTTCAAGTATTGACAAGTCTGAAAATAGTGTTCAATTTTTCATACTGGAGATGGGCAAAGCACGGCAGGCATTTTCTGGGTATCTCACAACTTGGGCAGTCAGACATCTGGAAACTGAGTAGAAAAGTGGTTGGATTGTGGTTTGCTGTGAAAAACACTTATCTGCCACCAGGATTGGTATATGGTTGGCAGACGTGAAATGCAAGTACTGAATGGCTTTTGCGTGCAAGGCACATGGAAGAAGGAGTAGTAGAGGTTTATGCACAGAGAGAGGAGTATTACTGGAAGAAGTAACAGTGTGCACTGCCTTGGCTCACTGTGTGGTGATTATACTATGAATATGATGGCAATTTGGAAACAGGGAGATCTTGCACTTGCTATTTCAAAGAGGATTTTATGCTGTGTTAGAGAGAGAGGAAGGAATGATACCGTGGTTTTTGTCAGTAGAACAACTTGCTTGTTCTACCTGAGTGATTTTATGGAGGGATCCATTTTCCTGGAAGCTCCTATTACTGAAATTCAGAATTCCAAGGCAACAGATAGCTGCAGTGATGAATGCTTTTGAAGATGGGTATGCTTTTAGAAGTTCTCTCACTTTTACCACAATGTGAACAAATATGATCTACCTGATATTAATCAGTATGCTGATATGGTAGCTGGTCTCCAGTACACATGGTATGTATATACATGCCCATGCTTCCTATTGAGGTAGCAGGATGCCTTCAGAGGATAGCTGGAATGTCACAAACACTTTATCTGAAGCAGCCATCAGTTTAATCAGGCAGGAAGTGAGTAAGTCGGGACAGTGGGTGATTGTGAATAGCAGAAGAACAAAGTGAATTATTCACCAAGACAAAGATTAGTCAGTGAACGTACACAGATGTTGCTACCATAATACAGGCTGTTTCCTGACAAGCTGCATTCCCCACCATCACCCACCTGAATGTGGCGTTAATCTCTTTTCTTCTGACAGGGTGAACCAGGTGACATCGGTCCCCCCGGCCCTCCTATCGTTATTGACAGGGAAGGTGTAGTCATTTCAGGTACAGGTTTCCATTTTGTTTTGGAACTCGTCTAAAGCACTTTTTCTGATCCAAGTTTCCTTCTTACTGCATTTTACCACTTTTCCACATTGCGTATTGGGTCTAACCCATCCCTTGATATTTTTTCTTTAATTGCTGTATTGCTGGCACACAAATATGTTAGGATCCAATGCCATCCCCACATTGCAGAATTATATGTTCCCAGTCAGAATGAAATTTAGTGCCTGGGAGTCTTGCTGTGTGTCTGCCTGTGTGTCTGGCTTCAGTGTACTAAGGAAAAATGTCTTGCTTGCATTGCTTGGCAATGGGTGCTCTGGATATCATTCTGCTCTTATTTATCATTCAATGTGGTAAGAATTTTATTGAGAAAATGAGCTTAATTAATGCCACAGCTGAAGGAGGCCTGGATTGGCACAGTCTCTGAAGCTATAAAGGTAAGGGCACAATTTGCATGATCTCTCCTATTCTTCCTCTTTCACGTGCAGTCAGGTTTGAAACAACCTCTACCAGGTCATGAGGAATTTTCCCCTGTTATTTTTGTCTTTGACAAACAGGCTTATTGCTAATAGCTTTGCAACCTTTGCTGTCAATGAGATCAGTGGCCATCGGGGCAGTTGACTGAACGGAGTCTTTCAGCAGAAATTCTCTTGAGAATTTCCTCCTTATTTTTCTGTATGTCTAATAGGTGCCCCGGGCGAGCCTGGAAACCCAGGAATACCTGGTCCTCCAGGAGAGGAAGGGATCAGTGGTCTACCAGGCTTTCCAGGAGCTCCAGGGTTTCCAGGCCTGGAGAGAGGTAAAGCAGCTGCTAACAG
Source organism: Jacana jacana (assembly GCA_013400555.1). Taxonomy (NCBI): domain Eukaryota; kingdom Metazoa; phylum Chordata; class Aves; order Charadriiformes; family Jacanidae; genus Jacana; species Jacana jacana. The sequence continues at coordinate 173,043 of VZTM01039645.1, read as the reverse complement.
TACCCTTAACAGGCTGTTTTCTGTGTTTGTTGCTGAGAAGACTTTGGGTAGTAGCCTGGAGATTGTGACGATGTTGGAGCAAATCTCTCTCCTTGCTCCTTCAGCAGACTGCTGTGTGAGACATAGGAGGCAGGGGTGACACACAGGGACAGTAAGTATGTTGACTTGGATGGGAGCAGAATTAGTCCCACCACGATTACAGCCCAGGTAAATCTTCAGGTGTGATTATTTGGTGGGAGTCTGTACACAAGAGGTTGATTGATTGATTTCCATTTCGTTTGCCAGTTGATTGCCAGAACCTTCCCTACATTTTTAAATAATAGCAAATGTTTTTGGAAATAGTTTTTTTTTTTTAATTACTTTTTGTATTTGAAAGAGAGAGCTAATAGATTGGATAGGTAAACCTACTGTAGGTGGAACTCATTTGGCCCATCAAAGATCTCGTTTGAAGGTTTGTTTCACTTGAATGCCACCTGTGAAGTCCAGAGTCTAGGAACTACTAAGGAAATTGTCTCACTCAGAGGAAATCAAAGAATAAATAAACTACAGTCAAGTAGCTAATTGCCTAACTGATCAGTGGGACTTCAATGCAGCCCTGTGAAGTTTTTTGGGTGTCCAAAAGAGTGCCTAAATGGGAGCCCATTGGTGCCTCTGATTAGTAAAGTTTCCTTGGTGTGGAATTATAACCTGTTCTGTGCTAACAGGCTTGCAGTTTAGGGCACAACAGTAATTTTTCATAACATTAAAATACCAGTATGTGTTTGCTGCTGGAGGAAAGCTGTTCATTGTGTCATTGTTGTCTAGATGGAATGGGTCCTGGAGGATCTCCAGGTATTCCAGGTCTGAAGGGTGAAGTGGGAGAACCAGGAAGAGCAACGATTGGAATACCAGGCACTCCCGGCAGGGAAGGTTTCCCGGGTCTGCCAGGAGCACCAGGATTGCCAGGTTCATCACGTATGTATATTTTTAACATTCAGATTTAGAGTGAAACAAGACAAATAAAAACTTATATATTTTTTTCTTTGACAGTGAGGATTATTCATCTGTAAATCTTAAATGTTTGGTTGGCACCTCATTTTGATGGTAATCCACAACCTTAAATATATGTATGAGCTCCGCTTACAAAACCAATAAGCACGGTCTGATAAAAGGATTTTCTGTGGAGGAGAAACAAGTGCTCTCTTATCAATAACTCTTTGCTAGTCAGACCCGGCTCATTTTTCTGCAGAGTCTGTACAACTCTGGTAGCTGTTTTTAGCTGATGGTTGCAGTTTGCTTCCATGGCACATCAGACAGGTGCTGGTCAGCACTCCGTCTTACTGTTGGCACTGAGGGGAAGGGTTTTCAGACACTGCAGTTTTAGATTGTGCTAGATCACTTTCCACTGTGGTTCCTGTCAGCTCATGCTTCATTCTCTTCAGCATATAAAGAGATGTAGAAAATAATCCCACAGTTATGCAGTGAGGGATGGGGAAAGTCCCCCTAACCTTTTTTTCTTTTTTTTTTTTTTTATTTTTTTTCCCATTTAGTCTCTTTCCTGAGCTGCAGCAACTTAATGAGAAGTTGAGGAGCTCTGCAGGAGGCATGTAGCCCTGGGGATGACACTGCCATGCCAGCAGTGGCTATCATATGTGATAGCTTCTGTGGCAACACAAAGGGAAAAAGGGAACTGGCTAGTCATCACAGTCACCAGTACACTGATTTGTGCCTTCAATTTCTATCCATATGAGTCTCAGCTTCCCCCAGAGCTGTAAAGATGCCTCTGCCATGAACTGAGTAATTTGCTCTTCTTTACGCAACCTCTTTGTAAGTTTGGTTATTTCTTTGGCCAACTGTTAAGTCTTTGAAAAAGTGCAATGGTAGAGCTGTAGAGGAAGGAAACTCTGATGCATCCATATATCATGAGAGCTTTTGCTTTTCTGTGTGAGAAGCAAGAAGCAAACATACAGCAGAGGACTGCAGCTTGTGATACCGACCAAGTTCCATCTCCTTGTATAACTTCCTCAGTTGCAGTTTGATCTGGTGCCGTTTCTGTCAGTTGCATAACTCACATTGTAAGTATTCAATGAGCTGGAAGTCTAACCTTCTCATGGCTTTTGCTTGTTTTCCTTCTGCATATAGGTCCTTCATTCCCTGCAGACACTATCCTGGGTGGAAGGAGTGGGCCCGCAGGGGAGCCTGGACAAAGGGGGCTGCCAGGAACTTTGGGTCCAAAGGGATACAAAGGTAATTGACGCTTGTTTTGAGAGAGCCTCTCTCTTAACAATCATTGGACCTCAGGAAGATATTTAAACGTGGTTAATATCCTAAGGGATGAGATGGAAGTATCATTATGACAAAACATGGGAGGTTGAGATGAATGAAAGGAGCCAACAGCCTTTGCAGTTTAGAGAGAGCTGTGTCCAGCACTGCTGGCAAAATCCTATTTCCTGCTTCCTGCTGTGCTCAGGCAAATAAGCAGATAAACATCTCATACCAGAAAATTAGCTAAGTAAGTTATACTTCAAAGCCATAAGACATAATGAGACTTAAAATCGTGTTCACTGCTTTTTGCACTCTAGGCTGGAAATGACAGAGAAACTTAATTTAATTCTCCTCTGTGCTAAAAATTGTGAGAACTTGGATCTTAGTATGTGGCAGAACCAGCAGCAAAAGCAATGATGATGCAGACATAAGTACTTTGTGATTGTTTGGATCTATGGCCAGTTACAATTCAGGGAAATATAAAGATATCCATCTGAGGGTCACTGTAACCCACTGTGAGTAGGAGTATGGATTTGCTTTCTCTGACGTATAACTCTCTCTTTAAAAAACCACAGACTTCTGTCTTAAAGTTCTCCTAAAACCATCTGTTTGGGAGAGCCTAAGCCTTTTGGAAGAGGTCAAGAAATGCTGAGATTCATGCTGTCCACAGTAATCTGGTGACGGGCTTTGCATAGAAGTTAACCTGGACAAAACCTGAGCTCCACTTGCTTGACACTTACATCACCTGAGCAGAGTAGGCACAAAATCAAATCATATGATAACGACTTTGTCTTGAGTAAAATACTGCTTTTGGAGCTCTTGCAACTGAAAAGGGTCTTTTTCTAAATGAAACTGAGTTTGGAGTGTTGACTGTATTTTCCAGGGGAGGCAGGTGATTGTGCTTGCGATGGAGGAGTTACAAGACCTGGTCTAAAAGGCATCTCAGGTCCACCAGGTCCATCAGGAAGCCCTGGTGTGGCTGGGATTAAGGGCATTGATGGAGACCCAGGCACTGTGGGTGCACCAGGACTGCGAGGCCCTCCGGTAAGGCAGGAAGAGTTTATATTGGTTGTCATGAATAAAAGGAGAAAAAGTGCTCAAGTGCAACTGCTGATGTTAGTTGTAATGAAAAATGAAAGCAAGCCACTTTTTTTGTTTTGTTTTTGCATGATTTCTTCTACTTGTTTGGATTTTTAAAAAAAAAAAGAAAAAGCAACTCAGAAACTGATTTGTGTGAAGAAGTTGAAAGTAGATAAATTATCACCTATGAAAAATTGGAGAAGGAATTGCTCTTAATTTCTGAGAACTGCATGTTTAGCAGCCAAGAGAAATACAGTAACAATTATTCATCCCAAGGCTTCTTGGCTGTAGTCATACATGGGTTAGACCTAGGCTTCTTCCTAAGTGAGGGCTGGTTGGGGAAGCAGGTGTTACATCTGCATGGAGAGAAGACATGAAAAATCAACTGGTGAGGTCTTTTCACATCATTGTTCATAGCTATAAAAACTGTGTGCCACAGATGCAGCCTCCTTCTTAACTGTTGTATGGCTTATACATTAGTGAGAGTTGAGCTGTGTTTATTATGAAACAGCAACCATAGCAAACAGGATTTCCCAAAGTGCTGAGCTTTGCTAATTGGCAGTATTTACTTTAGAAAATCACAGTCCGTAAAGATACCAGTCTTTTTGCTTCAGAATATCAGTGTCACTGGTTGCAGCACACTAAGCAATAGGGGAGAAGGTTCAATACTTGGGCCCTGTTATATCATGAGGGCTGTAATGTTTTCAGATTCCATCCAAGATTGCTGTCATTATTGTGCTGTATATATACACCAGGGTAAAACTGTAGTGACTTAGTGACTTGATTGAAGCATTTGGACATAATCAAACCTCCTCTTTTTTTGTGTGTTTTTAGTATAATGTATGCAATAGGAAACCCTTTGGAGATGCTTTTTATCTTTTGATCTGTAGGCTTCAGCTGGTCAGCAAGGTTTTCCAGGCCTTAAGGGAGAAAAAGGGGATCCGTCCTATGCAACAGGCAGAGGTGCTCGTGGGGACCGTGGTGCAACAGCACCCAGAGGACCTTCAGGCATCCCAGGAATCCCAGGCAGGGATGGACTTCCAGGCTTGCCAGGCCCACCCGGCCCTCCAGTAAGTTCAGATTAATTTAGCAGCAGTGCTTCAGAATTGGAATAAGGAGCAGAGACAATAGAAAAGCCTGACTTAATAGTCCTGATTACCTCTGTAATAAGTCTCCAAACACATAAAAAGCTTGCAGTCCCTGAGCACAAATTTGTCTTGGTCTTTGGAGATGCTTGACAGTTGTTACGCCTCTGGCTACCCAGCCAACAGATAAACTTCCAGTAGTGGGGTAAGTAGACCTTAAAGCTGGTTTATGTTGTGTCCTTGAAAGATAAAAAACACAGTAGGCATAACTATGAGTCAAATCTTGGAACAGAAAAATCACACCAGAATCCTTTTAATTAAAAATAAAGCAACTGTCTTTCAGGATACATGTATTATTTACATTTCAGCAAGCACAACATAACATATTATTTTTATTATTCACTGAGTTTTCCCGCATTTTGAAATAATGATGGAAAATTTACAGTGGTTTCCATGTACCTTCCCAGGCCCATTTGAACTTTGCCACCAAACTGACCAAACTCTTAAACATTTAAAGTATGTATATTCTTTCTACATCCCTTTGATTTTTGGCTATAAATCTCTTTGCTGTGCCACAGGGTGATGGTGGGCTAGGTTTCCCAGGTGAAAAAGGACTGCCAGGATTATCTGGCTCCAAGGGCCATCGTGGAGGAATTGGTTCTCCTGGTGTTGGATATCCAGGTCCTAGTGGAGTTCGTGGGCCACCAGGTGACCCAGGAATTGATGGGTTTCCAGGACCAGCAGGTCTTCCAGGTCCTCCAGGTAGGTGATGCTGGGTCTGCTGTTATTTTGAATAGGTGCAAAGCTGCTACAAGTCAAATAGCACTCAACTTACTGTTGTGCTTGTAGCCAGATAAGAGGATCACATTCGATTAAAGATTGCACTGTAAATTGATGAAAACTGGTTTGTGTGCTCACCAGGCCTCACAGCAGTCACAGCTTTCTCGGGCTGTCATGCTTAGGAGAACACATAATGAGCAACAAATACTCAAATAGTGCTCAAATACTAAGAGTGTTGGATGGAGCTACTCACTGACTATTGCTGGAGAACCATTTCACACCAAAGATAGTTAGGAAGATTGATAAAATGAGGGTTTTAAAAGGCACAGCTTGCTTCATAGTCCAAATAAAAGCAGTAACTCACTGGTATCTGAGAATTCTGAATCAGTTTTCAGAACTTTTACTGTTATTGAAATAAGAAGAGCTCCAGATGTTTTTTAAAAGAAGAAACTGTAGAAACAGGCGATGGTGAATGGGACAGTGTCATGACAGTCAAGTAGAGAGTTCCATAATGACTTCCTGAGGTGCTACAATTTGTCTCAGTATGTCAGTATATGTACCTAAAGCATACCACAGTGCTACCACAGCGATAAAGTCAGTAAATATAGGTTTGATAATGTTTCGTGTAGGACGTTTCATGTTTGTTTTCAGAGTTTGGAGTGAGTTACATGGAAAGTCCTATGTCTCAACATTTATTGAATTTTTTTTCATAATGAAATGACTGCAGAAAGTGGTCCTAGTGTCTTGATTCCATGTCAGCCATTTAAATGTAACTTACGATAAACCTTATTTTTCCTTTGCTGCTGCTGACTTTCAGTGTATTTTCCATTCTGTGTGTACTTAACCTTCTAGGTTTATCAATCATACAGAATCAGTAATATATTTGCAAATATAATATTGTTGCATCAGTTTCTGGACTGATAAATTGATGTTCTGAGTTCAAAAACCTTGGTGGTAAGACTCCACTGCAGTATGAGGAGTTGGCAGAGGAATCTTAAACCCAGAGGGAGGTGAGAGCCAGGCCAGAATAGCACTGGAAAGGTTTCACAGACATGCTGGATGGCATGTTACCTCACATCACTGTCATGCTGGGTTGTTGTTATGGGCTGAAGAGACAGCTAGCATTAATGTCCCCCTGGAAAACTCTACATAAGCTTTTTTTCCAATTCATGTCACATGCTAAATGCTAAAAGCTTTACTAATTCATAGCTATGAATCCTTACATCTTTGTTTAGTAAATTGTCTCTTACAAAATCCACTAAATTAAAATTGCATTGTAAGATAAGTAGAAGTAAAATACTCTGTGCATGATGTGAACTCTATATATTCTGTGGAGCACATTAGAAGCCAGCTTATTATGAATGCTACATCAAAGCTTTACTAACAATGAATGGTCCTTTGTAGAAGAGTATCTATAGTCGAAATATGTGGGAAAGTGTGAATAAGTCGTTAACCAGTTCAGTTTGCACCTCCATAGAGATGCGTAAGAGAACTTGTGAATGCATCATTCCCTCCATACAAGGAAATAATTTGCATACATTAAAAGACCCTTTGATGTAGTAAGTTTCATGCAATATTAAAGAAATGTGGGTGGGTGGAAGAATTAATCATTTTTTATACTGCCCAAACTGAAAGGCCTTATCATGAAAATGAGGAAAGACATTTAAAAAGAGACTGTGACCTACTGAAGTTACCATGTCAAAGACACCACTGAGGAAGTTTGCTCGAGTTCATACCATATGCCATGAAACACTTTGGAAAAGTCTAACTCAGTATTTTATAAAAAGCTAGATTGCTTTTACCAGGTATTATGAGATTACTTAAAAATGTTAGAATTACCTATAGTTTGCTTTTATGCCTGACGTGATGGTTTCATAACTGTTTAACTCACTTGATACTTGGGATATTCCTGTGCAAACTCTGAGAATGCAGGGTATTAAGTAGCTGGGATACACTGGGTTTTTCTTATATAATTTTTATACTAAGCCTTGCTTACATCATTTTGCAAAATACACATGGACACAGTCCTATTTGCGGGTCAGTTGCCCTCACGTGAATTACCCCCAGTTCAAGTATTCTGCTGCTGGCTAATACTGTAAAATACAGAATGTGCTATTGTACAGATCTGGGTGTGGAACACTCACATAAGGCTGTCAGTAAAGCCTTGTGATGTGAGTGCAGCTGTATTAGTTAAACTTCCCTTTCCACGCCAGTTGCTGCCCTAAAAGTTTTTTGTAAAGTGCCATTCTTATTTTACAGTGTCTGAGGAGGAAATATCTCAGAAATGGACCTCAACTTTTTATTTTATGAAGCATTCAGCATCAGGCTGGCATAGGATTGCAGAAGACCACAACTGGAATTTTTGTTTTGTGTTCTTACCATTTAACTTTTACTTTATCAAAAGAACTCCCTGCCAAAGTGTACCCAAGTGCAGGGAGCAAGGTGTGTTACATCTTGCAGACATGGTATTAGGTACCCATATCCACTGGAAGCATAAACTGAATCATGGGTATTTTAGTTTGGAACCTCTGTTCTTAAAGCTAGGGCTGACTATGAAGATGAATTGCTGTGATAGATGAAAATAGAGCACTCTTTGTCTTCATATAAGAGTGGAAGTGTTATTGCAACTCTGTGTAGATATCTTGTCCTGACTATAGTAATTTTAAAATCAATTTTGCTAGCAGTGATTGCCTTACATCTACATAAAAGTAATTAATTGAGAACTGACCTTTGGTTCTCTCACATCAAAAAAGAAAAAGCTTTGATGTTTACTTCTGAACTGGTGTAGCATCTCAAGATATGAGTAGATTAGACACCCTGGAGGTTGTGTTCCCTCTTGTTCCCTGCTACATCCCACTTTCCATGTGAGCCTTGCTTGTTTCTTTGTACTAGAGCTGATACCTGTTAGTAGCCCCTGACTAGCCAGAATTTGAGATTAGGCTTGTTCTTCCTTCTCACAAGTCCTAATAATGAAATCAGTCACACAAGTCAGAATAACAAAATCATGAAAAATAACATTGAGGGGGAATAAAAGGGCGTAGAAATGAGAGGTCAAACCAGAATCACTCTCTGTCATTTGGCACCATGAGAGAGGGACGTTTAAATCTGCCTACCCTGACTGGGTTTGGGGCTGGACCCTAAACTGAAGGCTGAACTTTACATCTCTGGTTGGATGGAGGCACTGAAGTCAAAAGATTTTCACACAGCCTTTTGTGAACTGGGTTGGAAGCAATTGAGAAGAATCCAAAAAGAATGTCATATAACCAGTTCTTAGCACTGTTTCAAACAAACAAACAAAAAAACCCACATGGATCTTTACAGCTTTTGCACTAGAAAAGACATGCTGTGTTACTTAATGAGTTTTGGTCCTGCTCTATGTAATTTTGAGACCTCTATTCCCACTGTCAGTTTCAAAAGCAAAGAGCCATATTTATTACTAATACAGAAGTCCACTGATTTCATTCCAACTATCTAGGAGAAAGTTTGACACAGGGTCTTCTGTTAGTAAATTTATTAGTCATCTGAAAATGTTAATATTTTCTGAGAAAAAAAAAATTAATTCCTCTTCCTTGCTGGAAGAAATACTTCCAGTGTTACCTGATTTAGACTAGATTACCTCCTCAGGACTGGAAGCAGTCAGAACTTGGAGTGCTCTTGAACAGCTGATGAATAAATTCGGCTTGTCAGTCTGGGAATAGAGCTTGAATAGAAGGATCCTGCAAAGAGAGTTGTAAGGAAATGAGAGACAATATATCTGTGATATACGTGATTATCTCATCCTTAATCGGCCTTGTGCTTGATGCCAGACTTGAATTAGCAGATACTGGGCAGCAACACAGTTAGGCAGCTCTTTCTGCATTAATAAAAGTACTCAGAGTAATTAAAAAGCCCACCTCTTTTCCCTATGTGTGCTTTAGTGTGGTCATCTTTTGTATGTAATTTCTGACTAAATAGCTTTTAAAGTCCTTTAAATTTTCATTTTTAGAAATAATATCATCTATGATGGTTTAAGACTAAGCCAGCTGTTACAGCGTAGGAACTAACTCTGTAGTTCTAGTGCAGACTCCTCTTAAAATAACTGGAAGCATTTCTGGAGTGTGAAAGTCTTGAATTAGTTTTCCTGATAATAATTTCTGTGACTGTGTGAATGTGACTTCAAATGGTCAGTGGCCAACAAGGCCGAATGTTGGAAGTGTTTGAGATCTTTCAGGTGAATGTGATGTGCTGGCAACTCTGATAATGCCACATAAATTTCATTCCGCTGAAGAGGGATTGCTAGTACAAACAGAGCCTTTTTTTTGAGAGATGGAAGTCAGTCAAAGAGCTTTGCAATTGCTGACTCTTGTTTGCTGCTAAAAAACTTCTAAGCCATGTGGTTATTTCTTCGTCTGACAGACTAAGCAGTTGGAGAGAAAAGCTGAAATAAAAAGCCCTTGCTATTCCGCTCTCCATGCATGTGTCTCTCTGGCATAAACTCTTGGGTGACAGCTTTTTTAAAACACCTGTCAATATTCCCTATATGTGTATTTTATCTTGTATGTGCACATTTATTTTAGATTTTCACACTTTCACACACTGTTTATATAGAGCTTAGAAACATCCTCAGTTTTTAGAAGTTAGTAGGAGCTGACAGGTGTTCCTGACTTTGAAAAGCCTCAGCCTGGCCCTTAAGCTCCCTGAGTCTGTTGCATTGTCCCTGCCACAGGGAGGACCAGTTGCTGAGTGGAAGCCATGGTTACCGTGCTACAGGTAGTCCGGAGCAGTAGTTGCTATCTTTTAGTGGTCATGCAGTAAGTCAGTAGCAGGGGTGAGACTAGACAATCACCAGGCTCCAAAAGCCTTTTATTTTCTTATCACATATTTGGGGTGTCAGCAGTGTTTGATGTATGTAAGCTCACTCACAGCCTGATGTGTCCTGTAAAAAAACCTGAATACTAAATGCTCCTCTTCCAACCATCTCAGAAGGGGGCTGTGTGCAACCTCAGTGTTTCTTTGTTCTAGGTATCACCTTGCCCTGCATAGTTCCTGGAGCATATGGGCCCCCAGGGACTCACGGCTTTCCAGGATTGCCAGGTAGGGAGACAAGCTGATTGTAATGCACTGGCTGACTACCAAGAAGCGCTTATTGCTCAAGGAAGATAATACCTGCTAATTAGTCTCCTCCGAGTGATAATTATTCCAGAGAGTTAACTGGTAGAATCACATTCTTTTTTTTTCCTCAAAGAGATTAGGTCTAAATCCCATGGAGGATCATGACAACTGCACCATTTTTCCCCTTTCAAGTAGTCTCTGAACACAAACACTCTCCTTCTGTGTATCTGTAGCTGATGGAACAGCCATAGGTTTGAGATTAAGCTAAAACTGTGTATTCAGGAGTATTTTCAGCACCAGCTTTGCAGAAAGGATCTGATGCTGTTTTCTTTTGCTGTGTTTTGTCTTCTGCTATTCATTCATTACTGTTATTTACTAATATACTTTTACGCTTAGGTCCCAAAGGCAGCAAAGGCTTTCCTGGCATTCCAGGCCAACCTGGATTACATGGGTCAAAAGGACTACCAGGGTCTCCAGGAATACTGGGCTTGCAAGGGGAACCTGGTAAGAGGGAAGTTACTGGAGTTCTTTTTACTGTCTCATAAACTTGTACAGTATTTTGTCAAAAGAGCCTGGTATGCTCATAATGCTTCAGTGAGAGCTCCAGTGCAATCTCTGCAGCTTGGAAGACAAGGAAAGAAATGTTTCAGATACTTGTTACCTGCCTATAATATTGTATCACTGCTGGGAGAAAAGAAGACGACCAACACAACTTGTTCCTCCAGAGGCTGTTGTCATGTGCTTTGTTACAGGTTAGGTTCACTACAAGTTTAGTGCAATGTGGTACTCTGGTAAAGGCACACTGTACACAGTGTTTGGACTCATTTTTGCTGTGGGAATTTCTGGTGGTTGTATAAATGAAGAACGAGAAGCAGAGGTGGTGAGGGAAGATTCCTAAAGCTAGGATGCTGTGTATCTGTCAGGTTTCTCTGGATATAGCTGAAGAAATCTCTTACCCTTTCACTACATTAAGGGGGGTGTCATCTTTATGGAGTCACTAATTTTGTGAAATGAGCTCTGGGCAGTGTGACATATGCCCACAGCAGTGCAGTTCTCAGAGCAGCCCTGAGGAGAGGGATGGTAGCGGAGAAGCTTGACATGAGCCAGCAGTGCACACTGGCAGGCCAGAAAGCCAACCGCATCCTGGGCTGCATCAAAAGTGTGGCCAGCAGGTCATGGGAGATGATTCTACCCCTCTACTCTGCACTCGTGAGACCCCACCTGGAGTACTGTGTCCAGCTCTGGAGTCCAACATAGAAAGGACATGGAACTGTTGGAATGGGTCCAGTGGAGGGCCACAAAAACGATCAGAGGGATGGAACACCTCTCCTATGAAGACTGGCTGAGGGAGCTGGGCTTGTTCAGCCTGGAGAAGAGAAGGCTCCAGGGAGACCTTATAGCAGCCTTCCAGTATCTGAAGGGAGCCTACAGGAGAGCTGGAGAGGGACTCTTTGCCAGGAAGTGGAGTGACAGAACAAGGGGTAGTGGCTTTGGATTAGAAGAGGGGAGATTTAGATTAGGTACTAGAAAGAAATGCTTTACCGTGAGGGTGCTGAGACACTGGAACAGGTTGCCCAGAGAAGCTGTGGATGCCCCATCCCTGGAAGTGTTAAGGCCAGGCTGGATGGAGCTTTGAGCAACCTGCTCTAGTGGGAGGTGTCCCTGCCCATGGCAGGGGGGTTGGTGGTTGGTGATCTTTAAGGTCCCTTCCAACTCTAACCACTCTATGATTCTACGATTCAGTGTCTGCTTGGTACAGGGAGAGTGCTTTCCAGTCTTCCTCATACCAAGGCTGCCAGTGTCTTCTGCCCCACGGTGCCAGAAGTTGTCTGACAGAGGATGGACTAAGAAAGGTGTGATGAATATAACATCTTTGCAGCTTTTGTGGGTGATAGTGGTAGTGAGATACTGCCTGTCTGTAGCCTGAAATGGCCATCTTCCTCCTTTTTTGTCCTTTTTGACTAATCTGCCATCTAGTGAAATGAGGCTTGTAAAGCTGCCACTGGCTGCAGCTCCCAGATACTCCTAAAGAATGCTTCTCTTAAAGAATAATAATTAAAATGTTATTTTAACTGCTTTAAACGGTTTCATCACTTTATGTCACCAATTATTGTTTCTAATTCAGTACTGAAACATTCTGTAACTTTCCAAACAACTTTTTCTTGCATGGAAGTGTCTAAAGTGTTGATTTTATTAGAGATGCTGTTGGAAGTAGATATTCTGTGGTTTTGCTGAGTGACATTTACTGTTTTTCTCTATAAGGTTTCCCTGGGCCTCGAGGAGAGCAAGGGTCACAAGGACTTCCAGGACTGGATGGAACAGATGGTTTGGCTGGGAAAATGGGAGCTTCAGGTTCAGCTGGACTGAAAGGAGCTCCTGGAGATGTATTTGGTGCTGAGAGAGGAGCCCTGGGAGAGCGTGGCCGACCTGGGCTCCCAGGTGATAAAGGCCTTACAGGTGATCTTGGATTTCCAGGACCAAAAGGTAAGCACCAACACTGGTTGTATCAGGGAATAAGGAATTGTTTCCCTTTCAAATCTTTCTTCTTTCCACTCTCTTTAAGATACTGTGTAAACCGACCACTGAGTTGCTCACAGGTGGTGATTTGCTGGTCTTCTCTTCTAGACTAACACAACTCAAAGGCATTTATTAAAACTTACTTTTTAATTAGAAGTGTTATATTTTATTTTATTTGTTCAGTAACCTTCTACATCTCTGTTCCCAGGGTTAGACGGAAAACCAGGCCTCCTAGGTATTAAAGGCGAACGGGGTAATCCAGGATATTCAGGTGTCCCTGGATTGCGGGGACCTCCTGGTCCTGGAGGCCCTTTTGGCGTTAAGGGAAAACCAGGACCCTTGGGGTCAGCTGGCCTTGCAGGAGCACCAGGTATGTAATGTCTTCAGATGAAGACGAGTAGCTAAGATGAAGCTGCAACGTCGAGGAAGTGTGGGAGGACTTTGACGTTTGCTAGGAGCGAGCTCCTACTTCTGGTTAGGGGTAACAGAGTGCAGAATTTGAGCCTTTTGCCTCTGACTGCTGGATGACTCCTGCCTAGTAATGGTGCACCAAGGCCGTAAGAAGTACAGCAGAAGGATAGGAGAAAGCATCTTAAATGTCTTGATGTTTTTAACATCTCTGCTCTTACATGCTGGCTGTGTCATTGACTAGTCTTCGTTTCCCATTTTCATGATGATTGACTTATAATGTGTGAGGTTGCTTGAAATATGACTTTGACAGATTGAAAAAGCAGAATAAGCACTTCAGTCTTCTCTGTCTTTCTTTTCACTGGGGCAGAAGAGAAATTTGTTTCCCTTCACTTTAAGGGGGAAAAAAATCCACCACTCGTGTACAGCAGTGATTAAAGTCCTTCGTGGTAACAGAACATGCAGGACTTGAGAACCAAACAAAGAGGGACCTGGGAATTAGCAGATAATGGTCTGAGCCATAACTCTGCTGTCGTGGAGAATGACAGTGCTGGAACACAGTGACAACCAAGGAATGAAAGCAGTAATGTCATTTGAGATTAAAATCATCAAGTTGAAAAGCTTTTTTTCTTTTGATGTTAGCATTGCTTTTGCCTCTGTTGTTTTTGCATTTTTGGACTGTATCCCATAAATAACTTTCCTTCAACTGTTTTTAAACTCCTCCCATGGCTAGGATGATAAACTCCAAATGATTAAGTTTTTGCAGCTGTAGTCTCTCTGAATCATTAATTTCTTTTGTACCCTTGTTCTTTCTGTTCACGTATTTTGTCTGTTTTTTCCTTCACCATGTTTCTATTCCATTTGTCATCAACTCTCCTTTTCTGATGTCACACTGTTTGGTTATGCGTTCTTCACATAGGCTGTCAAGGTGAGAAAATGCAGTGTAGCATAAAAGCTTATGGACTAACAACCTAGCTTTTAATGCTACAAGAATTGCATTGACTATAGGTGATACCCCTTATTATTGCTAATCAAACCAGAAGGCAAAGAACCATTGCAGTGAGAATGCTCAGACAGTAACAAAGCCTCAAGCCTACAAGGAAACCCTTAACATGTACAGATATTAAGTCTGTCTTTGTCTTTGTCTTCTTAAATACAGCAGCCATTTCATCTTCTGTTCTAAAAATGCTGGTTTGTAGCTTAAAACATTTAAGCCCTGAGCATAACAAAGCTCATATATTTTGTGCTACTGCTGCAAATACCGTTTTTCAGAAGCCACCTGATTTTTCCTTCTCTTCCTCTTTCTTTGGATCTGAGCATTCTGTTTTCAATGGTTTGAGCCTTTGTTTAAAATTGTAAACCATTACAGAGCTTCAGCTAGAAACATTCTGAAAATGTTCAGAGGCAAAACAGTGTGTATGATGTTGGCTTTGTGACACCCCAGTCAGAAGCTTGCTCCCTTAAGCGAGCAATTTGCTCTTGAGAAGTGACACTTTAACTACCAAGGTGGAAAAGGAACTTGTAAAAACAAGCCTCTCCATTTGATCTCTGGCCCAGCCAGAGGCTAGGGTAGGTAGCAGAAGCTGGCATTAATGATGATCCTCGTTCTGGTTTGGCTGCCTTGATGATAAAGGTAAGGCTGGTGCACTAGTTTAGTGTCTGGTAAAGGAGACCAAAACGGATACATTATAAGGGGTTTCACTCTTGCCAGTTGTGTAGTGATGTAGGCAGTAACACTCTTCATAGGTATTTTATTATTAGATGACTAATGCTTTTGCAATTCTAAGCTTTATGCCTTCTAGTAGGCTGCATGTGCCACAAGGTTCATTTGTCCTATTAAAAACAATGCTGTGTTTAAAGAGTTTGGGAAGCTGTCCACAAATTGTCCTTGTGTCTGTGTGACATAACCAATTGAGTTCTTTCTTGCATTGATTCAGGACTTCCTGGAGTCAAAGGCGTGACTGGGGATGTAGGTCCACAAGGCCCTGCTGGTATGAAAGGCTTCCCAGGTCTTGATGGTGCCCCAGGATCTCCTGGGGAAAGAGGATTCTTAGGGCCACCTGGGCCTTTTGGTCAAGAAGGACGTCCAGGTTTCTCTGGGCCAAAAGGTATGTGTTCCTCTTGGGAATTAGTCTGAGACTACTGCGCTAACAAAAAGGAAAACCTTGTTAATTCTGATTTTAAGCCCAACTTTTCAGAAGAGAATGGATTCTCAGCTAGCACTGGAATGCATTTGTTTGGTTGCTGAGTTAGGAATTATGAATGATGGATTTGATTATCAAATCATGGTCATAAGGAGATCCATCTTAAAGGACTTGGGCCCCTATGGGCAAAAGATTATGTAAATCAAGATAGAAAGCCAATAAAATTGAAGAAAGGAGGAACGGTGCATGAAATTTATAAAAGGGGGAGAATGAAGCACAGACCAAGTGAGAAGTAAACATTTATAATCTATATGGTCATTACAAATCAATACAATAGTTGTGTTATTTTAGTCACAGAGCAATAGAGCTATGTAACTGCATGTTGCTCTCTTGGAAATTGATTGGGTTTTGCTCTGCAGTGGAGGCAGGACCAGGCTCTCAAAGGTGAACTGAAAAGTGCTAGTTGAAAGTAGGATGAGTGGAAGTGACCCATGAGAGAAGTGGCTGTGCTGTGCTTGCACCATGAGGTTTTACTGCCCAGATTTGGGTGACTGGCCAGACCCGTACTGTTTCTATCTGCCAGGTGAGTGAGTATGCAGTGTACCAGAAAAGAATAATTTTGTCTTTCTATTTCTCAACTTTTCTATACAGGCGAGAAAGGGTCTCCTGGCCTGCTTGGTTTCCCTGGCATGCCAGGCCTGCCTGGTGTAACTGGGGTGAATGGATTTAAAGGAACTCCTGGTACAGATGGAGGAATAGGGAGCCCTGGAGTTGTGGGACTCCCGGGTCAAAAAGGTGAGAAACAGCTGAAAGGCTTTTGCTGGCGCTGCAACAGAGGGACTTAGGAGGTCCTTCTGAGATGTCTTTGTATTTAATGTTTTCTTCTAAAAACCGTGTTCTTTTTTTCCTCATGAAATACTTTGGCCTGGTTGCTAAAGATGCTGAGCACTTACTGATGAATTTGCATCAGATGTGGAAGTTCTGGTCTTGTCTGCCAGCTTCTAGTGTTACACCCTTTCTCTATTACATTATTTTGCAAGATTTCCTGACTTCTTATTTCTTCAGGTGACAGAGGTGATGTAGGTCCACCTGGTATTCCTGTTCTCGGGCCTCCAGAACAGCTACAGCAGTTGAAAGGAGACAAAGGAGATCCCGGATTAGCTGGACTTGGAGGATTCCCTGGACCTAGAGGTATTTCACAACATTGTAGTTAGTTGCCAGTATCAGTTGTTCAGTAATTGTGCTTATTCTCAGTGGAGTATGGTCTGTCCTTTTGGCAGTGCTTGCAGCATTATTATTTTATGTTCTGCCATTCACGTTCTATAGCAAGATTTCCTTATGAGAATTTTGAAGCTTTGTTCTGTAGACCTAATGCCATCCCTTCCTCCTCTTTAATGGGAGCTTTGGGTAAGAGATCAATTTGCCCAACTGAGTTGAATGTCTGTATTATGAAATGAAATTATGGTCTTTTCTATAACCCAGGTGATAAAGGAGTCCCAGGAAACCGTGGACAACCTGGTCTCCCTGGTCCAGTTGGGTCAGCAAGCAAAGAGAAAGGTCTTCATGGTGACTCAGGCTTCCCTGGTCCTCCTGGACAGCCTGGGCTGCCAGGGCAGAAGGGTACACGTGGTATCATAGGATTTCCAGGAATGCCAGGAGAGAGGGTAAATACCTTCTTAAGTATCTTCATCTAAATGCTATTAGGAAAATCCTGTGTTCTGTTTGGTACTTCTATAGCAAAGCAGCAGAAGCTGCTTTCCTTGTAAAGCTGCCAGAACGTTTTTGTTTGGCTCATAGTGTTGAATGACAATTTGGATAGTATTTCTTCCTACCTCTTTGCAGTCTGTTATCCCACATGACCCAAACTTGGAATAGCAAGAATAAAAAGCAAGGCTTATTTTGGGGTTTTTTTCAGGGTTCAGATGGTATCACAGGAACACTTGGATTCCCAGGACCTATCGGTGTCCCTGGTCCAAAGGGTAAGAAATCTTCTGTAATGTGCGTGGTCTCTCAGTACACACAGTCCTAATATTTGTGACTAAAATGAACAAGTAGTTTCTAGAATTGTCCAATGCTCTCCAGTACATGTCCCTTTGTAAAGGGGCTTCATTCAGATGAGGCCAGTCACAAGCCAAATGCCTAAATACTTTCTGAGCCTTTGAAAGTTTGGCCACAGCACTGTGTGAGGCATGTTGGACAGTATGAGAGCCACCCTTCTCTCATCTTTTTGTGTCAAAGGTATAAAGGGCAGGATGTTGTGGAATTACCCATAAACATTTGCATGGGCGACTTTGCATCCATTGCTGTTTATAAGCATTTTCAAACTCACGTATATCACTTACTAGTGTCTTTTTATTGCTCCATCATTTGAGTATAGACAAAGTCTGTTTTCATGAACAAGGGTATTGAGCAGCCATGAAAAATACACCCCACAGTCAATTAGGGAATGGCCTCCACACCTGTTTTTTTTCTCTTTTCCAGGTGACCAGGGAGAGGCTGTTGGCATTCCTGGCATTGCTGGAGCAAAAGGAGAGCGAGGGGACCCAGGGTTCCCAGGTAACGTAGCCCTTGATTGCTTATTTCAAGAATGCAAATTTCCAGAGATTACCTAAGATAGCATTGCTCAATTTAGGTATTTTTTGTAATCTGTAAATATAAATACTTTAGTCCTCTCCTGGCAGGAGTCTGGAATCCAGGTGGCACACAAACGTGGGAGATAATGAACATGTCCAAGACCAGGTCGATCCTAGTGCTGTGTCCCTCTTCACTTCTTGAGGAGGAATTTGTGAAATTGCACTGGTTTTTGGCATCCAGGGAGTCCAGTCCAGGGCCCAGACCATGGCTAAGCTAACAAAAGTGCTGCAGCCTCAACATAACACGTTTTTCATTCTCTTCACACCTTCCTCCAGTTTGACTTGTGCTTTAGCCTGCTGTCTGTTTTTATCCTTTCAGGAGAGAGAGGGAGAGAAGGACTCAAGGGTGAACCGGGCTACCCAGGAAGTACTGGGGTCAGTGGACTCAAAGGTGGCCCAGGAGATCTTGGCCAAGAAGGACCAGCAGGTACTGCATTAGGTGTCTAAGTTCTGCTGTTCGTGGTGTGACTGTGGAACAACCTCACCTTGCTGTTTCCTTAGCCCTGGTTGGCCCGTCTCAGCTGAGACTTAAACAAGAAGGTTGACAAGAAGTTGAGAATTTTCTTTGACATTAGTGTAAGGTGTCACCTTGTCGTCCCATGACTGATTCTGTGGGTCAACCATGTGGAGAATCCTGCACAATGGAAACATAAAGGAATTCCTTCAACAAATTGGGAGGACCTCAGTTAGATACAAGCAGTAGCAAGTTCTTTGCTGCTGTTTATGGGCAAGGCTGCTCTAAAATCTTCCATTGCGACACTTCTGTCCATTCCCTCTCCAGAGCCAAATCTACCCAGAAAGATGGCTAAAAGTGTCTTTGGGTAGTGGTGTATCTGCCTGAGATTCTCAAGATTTAAGACAGGAGGCCAGGGAAAGTCGTTATTGGAATATCGTATTTGGAAAATAATTTCATTAGTCATTCCATATGTCAACTGCTCCTGAGTGTCACTCTGTGGATGAAGAAGAATATCATTGCTATGACTGAAAAAACCACAAAAGCTATCAAATAAACAAATAAATAGCTTGATAAGTGCTATGCTAGTAGTGGTAGTGAAGAGAGGTTTGTATCTGGTTTTGCTTTATTTAAATGGTAGTTTGTTCACCCATTGATAAGTTAAGTGCAGGAACAGAAACTGTAAGATGGAGCTGTGAGCTGTTCCATCCTGGATGTGTAGTATAGGAGTATTTTTTCTCCTTGTTTTTAGGAATCCCTGGAAATGCTGGGCTGAGAGGAATCCCTGGGCCCCCAGGACCTCCAGGGCAGCCAGGATCTGTCGGATTCCCTGGAGCTCGTGGAACAGCAGGACCTAAGGGTATAACTGGAGCCTGCACACGGGGGGAGGAATTGGGTCAGAAAAAGCAGTGTTTTGGCCAAGTATATTGAAGCAGGCAGGCAGCACTTATGTGTGGGCCAGCTGTGCGTGGGAAATCAGCTCATTTCTTGGCAGTGTTAGTAGAGGCACCAGCTGTGAGAAATGAGCAGAGGGAGTGGTTGGAAAGGGAGAGGCTCTCACTTGATTTCAGTCATTGATGGGGTGTTCACTGAGGGTAAAACTCATAAGAAGTTTCTATGAAGGGGGCCTGTGTGAAGGAAGACTTCACGTACTGCCTCCCCCTGTGTGTCAGGTTCCTTATAAGTGTTGTACTCCAAATGAAACGACTCGTGCATTTCCACCTAACTAGATTATTTGCTTGTTTGCTCATTTATGTGTTTCCAATATTTCTTTAGGGTTTCATGGATTTCCAGGTTTGAATGGTCTGAATGGCTTGCCAGGCACAAAAGGATCTCCTGGAACACCAGGTAAAGAAAAGATGTAGTAGAAGTGTTATATCTGGGGAAATGCATACACTGGTGCATCATGAAAGCAGTGCTCCCCATACAGTTCCCCTATTTCACCCAGCTCTGGATTTAAATATAACCTGAAGAAATACCTCAGGATACTGAATGTGCATGGAAAAATTCTTCTTTAATGCCAGTAAGAGTAGGATGCAGCCTGTGGAGAGAAGAAGCTTTTCTGGTGATGGTTCTCCTTGAAATTCTGAAGGATTATGTCACTGCTGGGAACTTTAAGGAAAGAAATCTTGAAACTCTTCGATTTCTAATGGGTGTTTGATTTTAGCAGAGCAGCATCAAATGGTTGCCTTGAGTTGGGTTTAGCAATGGCATACTTCCTTACTGCTTTCCATAGCCCTCCCTTATGTGGAGTTCAAGAAAGCCATCAGTGAAATCAGAAGCTGATTTCTTCTATGAGATTCTGGATTATGGTTTTGGGAAGCTTCTGGATTTCTTCATATTATTAGCTGTATGATTTACAGCATAAAGATTCTCCACAGTTTTCCTATCAGAAAGCTGCTTAGTATTTACACTTACCAGAGTGACATGCTCAACATCTCCCTGCAGCTCTTCCTGGGAGCCTCTGCCCTGCACCACTTGTGCCTCAGTGTCTCTTCTGCAGTAATCTGTGGAAATTGATCTCTTCATGCTGGAGCATGAAGCCCACGAGATTATTTAAAGACCAGAAGCTTGAATCACATCCTCTTGAGAGACACAGCATACAGGCTGGCAGGCAAATCCTGTCACAGAGTGTGATTTTCACATCCATACGTAAACACCATAGCAAGTGGTTTTCCCCAGGGGTCAGTACTGGGTCCAGTCCTCTTCAATATATTCATCAATGACTTGGATGAAGGGATAGAGTGTACCCTCAGCAAGTTTGCTGATGATGCAAAACTGGGAGGGGTGGCTGACACACCTGAGGGCTGTGCCACCATACAGTATACCTGGACAGGCTGGAGTGTTGGGCAGAGATGAACCTGAGCAAATTCAACAAGGGCAAGTCTAGAGTGCTGCACCTGGGAGGAATAACCCCATACACTGGTACAGGTTGGGGGCTGACCTGCTGGAGAGCAGCTCTGTGGAAAAAGAAGTGGGAGTCCTGGTGGCCAACAGGATGACCATGAGCCAGCAGTGTGCCCACATGGCCAAGAAGGCCAGTGGCATTCTGGGCTGCATCAGGAAGAGTGTGGCCAACAGGTTGAGAGAGTCATCCTCCTCCTCTACTCTGCCCTTGTGAGGCTGCATCTGGAGTACTGTGTCCAGTTCTGAGCTCACCAGATCAAGAAGGACAGGGAAACGCTGGAGAGGGTGCAGCAAAGGGCTACAAAGATGATTAGGGGATTAGAACATATCTTTTATGAGGAAAGGCTGAAGGACTTGGGTATTTTTATTCTGGAGAAGAGCAGACTTGAGGGAGAATGTGATTGATGCCTATAAATACTTAAAGGGTGGGTGTCAAGAGGAAGGGGCCAGTCTTTTTTTCAGTGGTGCCCAATGAGAGGACAGGCACAAACTTGAACACAAGTTCCATCAAAACATGAGGAAGAACTTCTTCACTTCGAGGATGGCAGAGCACTGGAACAGGCTGCCCAGTGAGGTGAATATCTCCGTCTCTGGAGATATTCAAAACCCACCTGGATACATTCTTGTGCAACCTGCTCTAGGTGGACCTGATTTGGCAGGGGGTTGGACTAGGTGATCTCCAGAGGTCCCTACCAACCCCATATCATTCTGTCATCCTTGTGCAAGAACTGGTGGGAAGATGAAAACAGTCATAGGCTCTGCTATTTTTTTATTAAAGCTCAGTTTGTGTAATAATTTAACTGCTATTAGGCGATTTTAATAGGGTCTCTAATTTTTGTTAATCATGTTTAATTAGGTCTGAGTGAAGCTGGACTGAAAGGCCCCGCGGGTCTTCCAGGTCCAAAGGGTGAAGAAGGTTCTCCAGGCTTGGGCAGAGGAACTCTAGGATACCCTGGACCAAAAGGCTCATCAGGAGACATGGGTAAATAGTGGTGTTCTACAAGCCCAGCAAGATGTATTGCAGCTCATGTTAATGGTTTGCATGGTCAGCAGAATTACCAAAGAACTACTGAAGCCACAGAGGTGGTTAGTATTTTGACAGGTAAACATTAAATCCGTGGTGTGGCTATATATTTGAGAAACAGTTGGTTACATTGTTCTCACAGAGCCTACGCCTCTCCTAATAGCAAAATAAAGCAATATTTCCCCTCATGTAGTGAGATGACTCTGTTTTCTTCAATATAAATGCTACTCAGTCACTGCTTCTGTCCATCTCTGTGAAGATCACTGAAGAGCACTAGGTACACTCTTTTACTTTGTATTTCTTATTCTAGGTCCCCCTGGTCCTGTGGGACTACCTGGCTTGCAAGGAAAACCTGGAGTTTCTCTTCCTTCTGATATCCGTGGGAGACCTGGGGACGCTGGCCGTCCAGGAACTGATGGGAGTTCAGGTATGAAGAGAGGCCTCTTAAGGAGAGTGGCTTCACTAAGGGGATTTCTGTTTCTTTATGTGCTTCCTTTGAAGAGGTCTGAGGGGAAATAGCTTGGATGAGTATCGTGCATTCAGTAACCTGGGATTTAGATCAGGCATTGAGCATGAGAAGATCTGTTTTCAATTCCAATAGCATTGAATCCTGATTTGATTTAACCTATTATTAAAGCTCTCTAGTCCATATTCATTTCACCTGTTGTGGTACTGTAGGCAGACTTGGGCACTAAGGTAGGTACTTCAGTCTAGAGTAGTATGTCTAAATTTGGTCCCCAGCTCCATTTTGGACTGTGGTTTCCACAGCAATAATCATAGGCTCTGTGTAAATCTTAGAAGTATCCTGTGTGAGCTGGGAGGCAGTAAAGCTTTATTGCTACTTTGAGGTACACAAGAAGCCATTGTCAGAGAGGCTGAGACTCTAGGCCTTTCCAAGGCCAAGGATTTGAAGCCACTGTTCTAATTCTTCTAGGGAATGTCTTGAGTCACCAGGTTAGCTACAAGGTGGGGCAAGGGCTATGCTCAGGCCCAGAATTTGAAGCTAAATTACTGTGATTAAAGTATTTAAAAGTTTATGAGACCCAAGAAGATACAAGTGGGTGGGGCCTGGTTCTTTTCCTTCAGTAGGAGGATACCCCTGGAACTATAGACACCCAATGACTCTCCTCTAGAAAGACGCTCTGGGAATAGCCCCAGCATTTTCTTTGCCCCAGGAACAGATTGTGCTAATTACCCCTGTTGTTTCTAGGTTTTCCAGGTCCTCCAGGACCACGAGGGCCTCCTGGGCCAGCTTCTGACCAAGGTGACACAGGCAATCCAGGTTTCCCTGGTGTTCTTGGCTTGCGTGGCATTAAGGGTGATGTGGGACCTACTGGTCCAATTGGACTCCCTGGAGCATCTGGATTTAAAGGTAATTTTGCCTGGAAAGGGCCTGTGTATGGTTTGGTAGCTGTCATCACCCTGACAGTATGAATGGCTATTGTGTGATTCGTATGACTTTGAAATGGCAGGATCAGGATCCTGTGCTTAGCCCCTGAGATCTTTCGCTGTCTATCTTTGCAGGTATAAGAGGTGAGCCTGGCCTTATGGGGATGCCAGGTAAAGATGGGCCTCCAGGGGATCCTGGTTACCCTGGGCTGAAAGGGGAAATGGGCCATCGAGGTGAGTGCTGGAGGATTTGAAAAGCTGTATTTTATTTCACGTGGTTCGGGCTGGGGAAAATTTCAGAGCTCTCATAATGGGCTTGTTTAGGGCACTCTTAGTTTCTTAGAGACAAAAATAAACTAGAAAGAGCGTGACACACCACTTTTTACAAAGATACCCAGTGCTGATGTACTAAGGCAGGCTTAATTTAACTTTGTGTCAGTATTATCAAAACTGTGATTTTCTTGCAGGGGTACTTACGCTGTCATTTGTGTTGTGTGTAGGTCTCCCTGGCCAACAAGGGGCTCCAGGTATAACCCCACAGCCAGAAGAAGTCACAGCCCCTGCAGGCTTACCTGGTCTGCCAGGCATTGATGGGGTCCCTGGCTTTGATGGAGATCCTGGATTCCAGGGCCCAGCTGGAAAACCAGGTAAAAAGTACACTGAGATCACTGAAATGCTGACCTTCTGGAAGAACAACACTACTTTCTCAAATGCATTAGAAGGTTTACAGGCTTTTCTAATAAAGAAAATAATTCCAGCAAAATGCATACAAGCATCTTGTTTTATTATTTTTAGAATGTTATCCTGTTCATGCACTTTTGTAGAGTATTTTTCGTTAGGTTTCCAGAATTAGGTGCAGCAGCCTGTGTTGTAGCTGAAATGACACCAGCTTTGGTACTAGCAGTTGGAGTGGTCATGGAAATGATTCACTGCTGAGAATTATATGAGTTGTCAATGAAATGCTGTTACTGGAGAAGTTCTGGGAACTTCAGCCTGTACCGCTGTGGTCTATACTGTTTGGCAAGGTTTGCACCCTTGGCTCTCCCAGGCCCAGCAAGTCCCCACGATTCCTTTCTCAGCACTGTCATTTAGGCAATTTTTAAATGACAGTGATCTCTTTTATTTGTGGAAACTCCTAGAGCGGGAACATCACTTATCTCCAGTGCTTCCCTCTAGATGCTATCCCGAATCCCATCGCAGTGAACAGAGCTGTGTTAGTTCTTGGCTTCCTGTTCAGTTTCTAAAGTAAATAAACGTGCAGGGAGTAAAAGCTGAGAGAGCCTTTATTAACACTGGTCAGGCAATCAGGTAACAGATGCACAAAGAAGTTCATTGGGGAATTACCCCCATTTATATTATTTTTAATGCTTAATCTTTACAAAAGCTGTGCAAATGTACACCCATCTGTTTCTCAGTCACATATTTCTTTATACTACTACTAATAGTCAATGCTGACAATGCTTTATACTAATACTACCTTCCACATTACTGATCCCATGCTGGGTGTCTGGCTCTATGCAATTGCATAACACCTTCTGTCTCTTCATACGATTTTGTTATATTTAACCTGTAACATCCTGAGCACTAGTTTTATTACTGGGTTATTCAATCCATGCCAGACCTTTCTGGTTTGGAGTCAGGAGAGTCCTGAACAAATTCTAAAGGTCCACAGGCAGGCCCTTTCTCTACCATCCCACTAAGTTCTAAGCTTTTATATTTTGAGCACTCTTCACTGCCCTGAGACTTCTTAAAGATTTGTCAGTCAGATGCTCATCATAGAATATCAGGGGGAAGAGGGGTAAGGTGAATTTAATTCAAGTCAATGGCTCTAATTTTATGTACCATTTAGGCTGAACATCAAGGCTTCTGGTTTAAAAAAAGGGTGAACTCAAGCTAAAATGGGTGGACTCAACCCAAAAATGTGCCTTCAAGTCTTAAGCAAAATTTCAGCAAGGAATTTCAACTTTCTTCAGCTTACTACGATTCTATGACCATTACACCAGAGGATTCTTGCTTTCACAGTGGCAGAAATCTTGTGAGATGGAGATGAGAAGAGTTCACAGGCTTCCACAGCCATCAAATTGAAACCCAAGTCTTAGGTCTGACGTGGCTTCAGACTAAAATTAGTAGCTTATCCCAATTTCAGCCTTGTCTAATGCTCAGTTATACCTCTTCATCCTCTAACAGGCAATCAGATCATGTGGAATCCCTGTATGGAGTTAGTTGTTTCTAACCACAGCTGTTGAAGAGTGAGCTCTCAGCATGGCTGCTGACAACATATTTCTCTTCTGGAATACACTTGCAGCAGTGAAGGCATTAGTATGAGGGAATGACAGTAATAATTTTGTTTAATTTCAGGTACAAAAGGTCTGCCAGGAAGATCTGGTTTGAAAGGACGTGATGGTTTACCTGGATCACCTGGTATAGCTGGGGAGCCAGGACCTGCAGGTGCCCCAGGACCACAAGGATTGGAAGGTAATTTGGTGAGCACAGATCAGAAAGAAGCAATCAGTAGAGTTCTGTTTGCCTACAGGTTCTGCAGAGACCCTCCCCAACAGCCAGTTACCTTGGGAAGACCAGGGGACGTACACAGTCTTGTGTCTTGTATCTGCAGTGAAGTAAATTTTTCACTGAGGAAGATTATGTCATATGTCATTGTAGTCTGTCACTGCTGGTGCTTCTGAACATCTTTGGGTTTTAACGTTTTGTGCATGAGGGAGCCAACTTGAAGATCTAACAGAACAAAATAGTATTCCCAGAGAGCACAGCTGTGAGGCCTGGAGAGTAGAGGAAAGGGACAGTGAGAGGGAGAAATTTTGGATTCTGCCACAGATTTGGCTTTTGTATGTCAAAGGAATATTGTCATGAAGAGCACCATAGGAACAATTAATTGATTAGGTTTTGGTTGGTGCTTTGAGATCCTCGGAATTATTGTACTGTGAATTATCTACTCATTGGCACCAGAGTCAAGAGAAAGAAAATTAAATGAAGTAGGAAATGGATGGGTGCTGCTGTGAAATGGCTGCTTTTGGAACTGATAGGCCTAGTTATTAATATAGCAACCAGCAATACTTGGGCTGCTCATTGTACAAGACTGACATGAACACCATGACAGCAATGTCAAAATTGGGTATAGAGCCAGCTGATGTCCACACTGTGTATTGGTACTAGTGACTCCTTTTCTGTCTTCTAGGTGTTGCTGGGAAGCCGGGCTCACTTGGTTTGCCGGGAATGCCTGGTCGGAGCGTGGGCGTTGGATACACTTTAGTGAAGCACAGTCAATCAGACCAAATCCCACCTTGTCCCATAGGGATGAACAAGCTCTGGGATGGCTACAGCTTACTGTACGTGGAGGGGCAGGAAAAGTCACACAACCAGGATCTTGGTGAGTTGACAGAATTCTCTCGGGCATAAACAGCATAGGCCGAAATCCCATTTCAAATGAGTGCTCTTCATTGGTGCCGCAGGCAGTGGTAGTAGAAGTGGTGGAAATGTGCTTGGCCAGAATCTGTACTGGGAGCAGTGTCCTTTGTGCCATCCTCTGCCACTCATGTCTGGTGCATATTAGTTGGAGCCGTTGGTAGATGCTTGATATGACCACTTTTCCAATTTTTCCAGGTTTTGCTGGGTCGTGTTTGCCTCGCTTCAGCACCATGCCTTTCATTTACTGCAACATCAATGAAGTGTGCTACTACGCCAGCCGAAATGACAAGTCCTACTGGCTCTCTACCACTGCTCCTATCCCCATGATGCCAGTGGACAGTGTTCAGATCCCACCATACATCAGTCGTTGCTCAGTATGTGAAGCACCTTCCCAGGCTGTGGCCGTGCACAGCCAGGACATCACCATCCCACAGTGTCCCCTCGGCTGGCGCAGCCTATGGATAGGATACTCCTTCCTTATGGTAAGGATGCTATTGCTAATGCAAAGGCAGCTTTAACATTTCTACATCTCCTCTTTGATTAGCTGACTGAGACTCTATTCTGTGAGTCGCTTACAGGAAACTTAGAGCCCTGTAGCTTCTTGCCCTAGTGTATTTCTTCTTTAACAGCCAGCCTGCTGTGGACTTTTTGAGTTTGTCTGTGTTTAGTTGGCCACCTCATCTGGGCTGCTTAGGTTCAGTAGTAATGTTGATGCAGTGGTTCTGTATTGCCACAGATATTCTTTGTTCTTCAAACCTTTAAATGTGGAAATGCTAATTAAGCCACAGCATTGTCTTAATCCCCTCTCTCAGTGCAAAAAGTGCAACATTTTCCACTGTGCTCTCCTAGAAGCTCATTAGTGTAAGATTGTTAGAAAAGTATGAAGTCAGCATTATTGTTTCCAAATTTCCCAGCTTACAAGTGAAAAGATGTTTTTCCTTTGTACCAGGCCTGTATATCAGCCTGAGTGCATTCCTTCGCTGCTTCACCTCCAGCCCTGGCTCAGAAGACAGACAGTTGTAGCCAGGGTATAATTTTCATTGCCTGTTTTAACCCCTTTTAAGAATGGGACTGGAGGATTCCCTTGTTTACCTTCCATTCTGCTCCTTTGAGTTCATGTAAACTGGCATCTTCGTTTCAGCACACAGCGGCTGGTGCGGAAGGCGGAGGTCAGTCCCTTGTCTCGCCTGGCTCTTGCCTGGAGGATTTCCGTGCTACTCCCTTCATCGAATGCAACGGCGCCAGGGGAACGTGCCATTACTTTGCAAACAAGTACAGCTTCTGGCTGACAACCGTCGAGCAGTCGCAGCAGTTCGTCAGTGCTCCTCCCTCAGAAACTCTGAAAGCAGGACAGCTTCGAACGAGGGTCAGCCGCTGCCAAGTGTGCATGAAGAACCTGTAGGAGCTGCAATGCAGAAACGCTTAGGGCCCTTCTTACCTAAGGGCAGACGTCACCCACGTGCAGAAGGAGAAATTCATAGACCTGTTTTGTGTGTTGATGAGTGAATCGAGACAGGCAGAATTCTACAAAAATCAAGTGTCAAGGCCAGGAGCTTGTGCACAGAGGAGGAAAAGACCAGTGCTCTGAAACCGCTGATTTTTTATGAAACATGGTGCTATGCTTTACCTTAGTGAGGTTTTTTTCCCCTCATTTCTGGCTACCTCAGAAAGTCTCTGTGAGTTCCTTATTCAGACCAAAGAGTAACTGACGTCTCACATTTCAGACCACTCCTCTCTGTCCGTGGCACGTGCCAGCCACCAACAAGAAAGACTTCTCAGCAGTTATGCTTTATTAGTATCTTTGCAAACGGTATTTGGTCTAATGTAAGGGAAACAAAGTACAGGGCTAGCTAAAATTTATCAGTGCATTGGAGGTGGCTTAGGAACACAAAGTATTAATGGTTAATAACTGGTTTCCTTAGGAAGACTCATTGAATAATATTTTTGCTCTGCTTATTGAACAACTGGGATGTTCTTTCCCCCAGTGACAGGTAATCAGTTCTAATCCAGACTCTCATTCATGGTTGACTTTCCCAGTGAAAAGAACAAATCTTGATGTGAAGGTGAATCCAAAACACCTCTAGCGTTTTTCACAGCTTTCCACTGAAATGCATTCCAGGAAAAGGACTTGTCCATTCCAAGGCCTGTGCTTATCTCCTTGCAGTCAGATGAGGTGCAGCCACCAGAAACGGTTCATTACTATGAACACTGCGTTTCCTTTCCGAGGTAGCCTTGGCACGTTTGTTTTGTAGATGTTCAAGCCGTGTGTATTTGAACAGTAGAGGCTTTACCAGAGGGCGTGAAGCTGGTGCACACACAGAGGTAAGCAGTTATGGGATGTACATTTGTTACTTCTGCAGGCACGACGTGTTGTATGCTTCTTCCTCTGGGCTTGCTTTCTCTTAGTTTAAAAAAACTGTATTTCTAGAGTATGCACTGTTAACTACTCACACTTCCCTTCAGGGCTTAATTAAAGACAAGTGCCACTATGCCACTACCTGTATTCTCCTTGCATATTTTGAGGGACAGCCATGACAACCATATGCTAATGTACATATAATGAATTTAGTTAGTTGGGCTACATTTATTATTACCAACCTCTCTAGAGTGAAGCCTGTGAAATCCTTTTATGTTGACATTCCAGGCCATTTGAAAGAAGTGCCTTGCAAATACACTAGCACCTTGGCTTAAAAATCTTTAAGACAAAATTGTTCAGAAAATGATTGTTAATGTAAGACTGAGACATTATTTTAAAGTACTGTTTCTTTACCAGGTTCTAGGGCTCTATTTCTATCCAGCAAAGTACTTGCTTTATTTTAAGCAGATAATATTTTTGCCTTTAATGATTATTTACATGCATAATATGATACTATCCTCTGAGATCGGGGTCAGAAAGCTCTGCATGTTCTAGATGTGAACCACACTGCAGACGAACAGGCAGTATGTGCAGAACAATTTAGTCTTTCAGTTAACTCATTCCTAAGTGTGAAAGACCAGCAACTGCTTTGGGTGTTTTGCAAATACCTTTAAGGCCCCTCAACGCTCCTGAGGGGCGATCCTTTTGTTCAGAATATCCCATCTGCTTCTTCACTGCCCCGTGCAGACGTACTCTATTTACCTTGTGGGTTATGCAAATACAATTTTAAAGCACTGTGTGCACAGCAAAGCTCACTACTTTCTCAAAATTTGTGCAAATAGCTGGCAAGCCAATGAATTCTTCAGCCACTGGGCTCCCATGGCACTATAAAGAGGGGTGTCAATCAGCTCCTGTGTCTACAGGGACTGAGGTTTTTTTTTTTTGAATCACAGAATATTCTAGGTTGCAAAGAACCTTTCAGATCATCTAGTCCAACCATCAACCCAACTTATAAAAAACCATCACTAAACCATGTCACTGAGCACTACGTCAGTCCCTCTTTTACATACCTCCAGGGACGGTGCCTCAACCACTTCCCACAGCCCAGTCCAATGCTTGATAACCCTTTCCGGGTAAAAATTTTTCCTGATGTCCAACCTGAGCCTCCCCTGGTGCAAAACCATGGACACACGCAAATGCAGCTCATTTTTTTTCCTTACACATTTTAAGGCCCACCACCTTCAGGGAACTGCTTCCACTGCAGTAGACAAGCCCCAGCACTGCTCTCCATCAGGTGCAGCCATTCTTCCAGCAGCCCCAGTTTCACAGATCCGTTTACCCCTACCACAAACACTTCTTCCAGGAGGCAGTGGGGCCAACACCTCCTCGCTGAAGAGCCTTTGTGTAGCAGCTGAGCTGCACGGGGAATAAGTACTCCACTGGTTATTACTTGGTAAATTATTTAATTACTTATATGTTTTAACTTAGGTGCTTCTTTTTTGCAATAGATGAACACTAAGTTCAGGTATTAATTAAGAAGTACTGCCTTGTATTTAAAATAACATGCAGCTAATCCCTGGAGAGGGGAAGAAAGGGATATTTTTTTTAGGTGTACAGTGTCCCCACTGTGGTTACTGAACACTGAAGGCAAAAAGATGAAGTATGAACTGGATGGCTGTTTCCTGGGAGATCACACTGTCCTTGGTCAAGGGGTGCAAGTGAGAGGAGACAGCATTGGGTATTTCTCTATGTTGTCATTTATTGGTGAAGATGAAACTGTGCCATTCACGTCCATTACACTATCACAACAAGACGACCATAAAGGGGACTGTCTGATAGAAAAGAGAAACTTTATAATGGATTAAAAGATCTTTGCCTTTAATTATTCTGAGCTGGTTTTCTTGGGGCTGCTAGAGAGATCCTCTGCCTTAGAAATAGAACTGCAGGGGCTGTCCTGCCAATCCTGTACAATTAAGGCACTTTTACCGAAACAGAATTCAAAAGGCAACAAGTGAAACAACGACAATTATGTAATTTGCATATGCCTATATATTAAGTTTTAAGATAGCCTGGTTCCTATTTAGTTCACACAAACAAATTAACAAAATATAGCAGCATACAACCTATGAAAAGCTTAAGAAATTTATTAGATGCACAGATAAAGTGCTGTAACAGAGAAACTTGTGTGAATCTTTTTTTTTAAAATAAATAAGGTACAGTTAAACCACCTTTGACTTATTTGAGCTCCAAAAGAAAAGTCAGGCTAAGTTTTACTGATTTGGATTTTAAGGTCAAGGTGAAATACATCATAACTATAACAGTGGTCGTGATCTGTATCAGCTATTTGACTCTCCTGTTCCTCTTGAGGTTTCCCAGAAACAGGAAGGCTATTGCAAAACCTATACATTAGACAGTTCCTTTTACAGAAACATTTTTGTAATAAAGTGTGGTTGCTCAAATACATGTTAAAATATTTAACAAGGAAACAATTTTCTTCTGATCCAGTTGATCTTTTAAACAAGACAATGTATTTTTTTCTAGGATGCAGCCCACAGGAGGGAACAGAAGTAAACATCCTCCTCAACTGTTTCTCTTTAAGAACTAAACTATTGCATTATTTGAGAGCAAGAAATATCCACTTTGTGTTATCCCTTTCTCCAGACACACAGCCCAGTGATATGCTTATTTTTGCCTTAAGCTCAAAGGTCCGTTTCTCTTCAGGAAAGACACGTATTAAAAAGAGGTTCCCCCTAAGGGTCTTCTTACAAGATCTTTTGCTGCCTTTCCAGCTGGGGAAGCTCTTTGACTGCAGGAACTGTCACTGTTGGAGCTTTGGGTGCTACCAGGTTTTTTGTGCTCTGCTATCTGAAACTTCAGGCACTTTGGGGCTAACATGGCTGTTTGATTTAAGTCAATGCAACAATATTAGCAATATGTTCAATACTCAGAAGGGCCACCACGGTTTCCTTCATACACTCAGGATTTCAAATTCTTCTTCCAATTCAAAGAGCTTGTCAGTAGATTCAATGAGTTCTGAAAAAAAACAAAACCAAGAAACTCTTTAGAATCTAAAGGCATGCCTGATTCTGTTTACTGAAAACCAAACCCACCAGAAAACCACCCCCAAACCAAGCCCAAACACTTTTCTTGAACGTGTCCTTCAAAGCATTTGATTAAAACTACAATAAAGATGTAAATCCCTGCTAGCAATTGTACGTGGCCTCTTCGGGTAACTCTCAGCTATTCTGTAAGAATAAGGCATGTAATCGTGTGGTGAATGCCGGGCACTAGGAAAGCTTTGTTATTCCACCTGTGATGATCCCTCTCTTTGCTTAAGGAGGTAGATTCTGCTGCAGAAGAGCACTGTCAGGGGGTACTGCACCTGCTCCTGTGGTTGTCACCTCTGGCTTCGTTGGAGGTACGAAAGGAGGCCAGTGTGGTGGGTGCTTCTGGACCAGCTCAAACATCCGTAGACTCTGCTGCTTTAGAATCTCCTGGGGACACAAAAGTTTCCTTTTAAAAGACACCTCAAAAGAAACTTCAAACAAGAAAAAGGTCTGCTTCATTAAAACCACTTTAAGTTAGGTATGTCCATCAAAAGGCAAAGGCTTGATGCCAACCTGCAGTGAAAACCTGGCGTTTCAAGTACCTGCCATTACTAGTCACTGCTTCACAGATCTCTCTTAAGTCTTCCTCGCTGAAAACACACCTGGGAGACCAACCTCTTGAACTGTCCAACAAGTTACCAGTGTGTTATGATTAGCTTTGATATCCACACACCTATAGTTTTGTTTACGTGTAGCAAACAGACACCATGAGTGTACAGTATTATAAATATTACAGCAAGAACGTTACTGGCACGGACTCTCTGTCTCCAAGTTTTCTGGTGATCGAGGGAAACAAAAGGCAGATCCACTGGCTCCAAAAACACAAGAGATTTTGAAGGACAGGTTTTCATCAGGAGAAAAAAGGCACTATCAAAGCCGCATTGTGCTCCTTTTCAATCAGGAAAGCTACATCAGAGCCTCTATTTCTTTACAAACTGTTTTCCTTAGCCTTTTTGTTTGTTTGTTTGTTAAATAAATGCTTTTAGAGGTTGATGTCACTTCACATTCAGCCTTCTGTTGCTTGGTGTACCACGTACATGCAGAAACGTCCTAGAGTCCTGTGGCAGGAAAGGAAGCACCTTTTGTGTGTCCTGCAGTTCGGCAGAAGCCGGAGGGATCCAGCACTTACAGAATCAGATCTTCTGTGGTACCAGGCACCAACAGCCACACTTGGATCAGGCAATAGTATATTGTGTCAAACAATAAAAAAGGGTCAGGAAGCAAATAAATAAATAGCTACAACATGGCAGGTAAAACTTACTTTTAACATCTACTTCTCAGTCAGTGATTAAGTTCCAGCCAGTAACATGGTAGTGCTACCAAAAGAACAACTTTTCCAGGGTATACATTTACACTGGTGTTCCAGGTAGCAGAGTTCCTGGCTGCCAAAATGCTGAAGCAGCTCCAATCAGCAATTCAGTAGCATGGGCTGACCCTGAGGCACCACTGCCTTCTTCTCTGGCTCACTGCGTTTGCACACAGAGAGATGTAATGGGAATTCCCGGTAAAAACAAACAAAAAACCCAATGCAAACCAAACAGTATTCATTGTTTCAGAGCAAGCAAAGATGGCATTATTACCTTCTGTACAAGACTACACCAGTTATCAAAGTCACATTCTTCTTTGCAGAAGAAGCCCTAAGGAAAAAATACATACAGTAGCATTATTAAATTAACAGTAAGTCACTGAGTAAAGGACATTATGGTATTTATATGCATTTTAACGCTTTAGAAACATAGGTCTGAAGTGACAGTCACCCATAACCCAACCAAAGGATACTGGCATGGGATCAGATTTAACTTCTTCAACTCCTGCAGTATCCTGTGAGGCACACTGCATGGCTCCTACAAGTGATTCCAGTTAAAGACTTGAAAACTATCACAGAGAATAATTTAAGTGTAAGTAGCTTGTCCAGAGGGACCATGCATATCTGGTAGTGATGGAATAAAATAAGGAAACCTTGACCTTCAAAAGAGTTTTTGCAAAAGGCAAGTGCTGCTCAGTAAAGAAAATTAATCAGCTCCCTGGGATCCAAACAGCAGTTCCCTGCTTGACCTAAGATTCATGTATCCTACCGATGCAGTTAATGCATAAACCGCCACATGTTGAATTTATACTGCAGAAGGGATCTTGATTCTGCTCATGGAAATGTGTTACTGCCCTTGTCAATACACAGAGACATCGCTCAGAAATCCTGCAGACACAGCTATTATTTCCTGACACCTACTAAAGCCACTGAAGGGTCCAAATTCATGATCTTCATCCTGTGCGGGGCTTGCTGGCAGTGGAAGCTCTCATCGTCGACCGTGCCGTTCTCTTCCCAGTCTACAAAACTTTGAGTGGTGTGAGGGTCCAAATAGATCAGCTCGTTGCCTGCATGGGTAAAAGCCACAGGTTGGTAACAAGCAAGAGACTTTAATATGCACTTACTCCATCCAGACTCCTCAAATAAAAACCAGATTATCATCCCAGTCAATATCTAGACTTTCTAGCTTGGGAGTCTTTCAGGAAAGCAGAAAGGTAAACACTGCTTTCCCCCAGGGTAAGGTATCCGGTAGAATTCTCTATAGTTACCTATTACTGCAGATGCTCTGGTTGGTTTGTTCTGCCTTTGTCACATCCTTGCCTTTTTCTATGGGAGATCCAGTACATTATCAAAAAAACCCAACTCCTGTAACCCCCAACATTCCACAGATCAAACTGGGTGGGATGACCACAACTGCCATCTGTAATCCCATTAGGCATTCCTTCACAAAGTGCAACAAAGGAGTCTGACCAAACCAGTTGTGGTTTTACAAAGGAAGAACAAAATAGCCATAAAATTATGATAAAAATAAATTAAAAAAATAATCTATTAATTAAAGCAATAGTCCATAGCAAAGGAAGACAGGGAAGAAGATAAAAAGATACTGCTGGCTGAAAAAAGTTTGAATTATAAGAAAATAATTTAAGAAAATTGTGACGTAAAAGAATAAAACAAGACACCTTTCCTTAGGAAGGATTAATGATTAGGAAAAAAGTATCTGGTATTTTAGGAGTGGCAACAAGGACATTGTAGAGAGGTTGGTGCTGGTCTCTTCTCAGGGGAATTAGCAGTAGAACAAGAGGGAATGGCTGCAAGCTGCAGCAGGGGAGGGTTAGGCTGGACATTAGGAAAAAATTCTTCCCAGAAAGAGTGGTCAGTCAGTGGAATCAGCTGCCCAGGGAGGTGGTGGAGTCACCCTCCCTGACTGTGTTTAAGAGTAGATTGGATGTGGTGTTGAGGGATACGGTGCAGGGGAGAACTTGTAGAGTAGGGCTGATGGTTGGACTCGATGATCCCAAAGGTCTCTCCCAACCAAAATGATTCTATGATTTGACACTTTTCTCCACTGCTGTCAGTTACTCTTAGCGTTGTTCTTGCTTATATCATTACTTCATTACTTCTTTTTATGTCAAGCTTTGCTGCTACTTTTTCATTCTGTAAGGATGATACCACACTGTTCCTGAAGTATCTGAGGTATGTTTCTTCATTTCTTCTACTCTATTCTCATGCTAAACTGCTTACTCTTTCTCCTTCAAAAAAAAAAACCCCAAACCCCAAACTGAACCTCTCCTTAGATCATAGGCTTATTTGGAGTAAGTTTCTTTTTTCCTTACCTAAAAATCCTATGAAATAATAGGCATTATTTGGTTTCCCTCCTAATGCTCCCAAAGACTGTGGCATCTTAAAGCATTCCTAGGGGTTCAAAGAGAGAAAAATTAATTTGTAGTTGATTTCTTCATTGATACAAGAGACACCTGAACTCACTTCACAGTAACAAACAGTTCACTGAAAAAGCCCTTACTTTAAAGGCATCGATATACACGGGGTTTATGTGATTTATCCCGAGCCGCAGAGGTATAATAAGCAGGAGGGGTTTCCAGCCTGTGCAGAGTCCTGCCGTGTTCTTATTCCAGCCCAGAGCACTCCTGTGCACGTGTGCGCTGCTGTGGGCCGCGCTGCTGCTCTGGGGAGGGGACCAGCACATCTTCTCTGGGGGAAGAAAACACCAGAAGTGAGTGAATGCACAGAAGAACACACAGCAGATCTTCCTCTCAGTCGTGAATTGAGCTACTTTGGCAGACATCTTTAATAGAGCTCCTGTTTTTGAGACAGCAGGAGCCAGGGCATGGAAATCCTAACTATCTAGTAGGAGTAACTCTGGCAGACAGAGCATGTGCTGGCACAGGAGTGAGACATGACATAAATGGCTCAGGGGGATGACAATTTAAGATGGAAGTTACATTTACTGCCAACATTAGTAATACTAATGCCAAGCTTTGCCCAGGAAATGAAAGGACAGAGATAACAGCATTAGAAACTCTTCAGGGAACTCTTCACTTGAGTGGTATGAAGGTAAAACAAGCAGAAGTAAGGACTAAAGTAGGAATAGGCAATGACTAAATATCACTTGTAAAACCACCTTCCTTACAACTGCAAATTCAGCCTGGCCACATGTTTCTCTAGGAACTACCCCTGGTTCCTCTTTTGCCTGAAAAAAGCACCTCTCTTTGGCAACCCCTGTATCAAAAGCAACGCTTTGTAATTCTACACACTACAACTTCATTCCATTTTGGGGTAGGAGTTTAGAAAGCACAGACCAAACTCCATCTTGTCCCAAACTGCATGGTGTGCAAGTTGGCCACCAAAAAAGGCCCACACCATTCTGTGCTACCTTTCCTTTTGGACACTCAGACCCTGAGTTTGCATTTCCTTTATTCCTTTGCTTATCCTGGGGACAAGCAGGGATGGCCCAAAAGCATTTTGTTCGTAGTTAGATATTCAGGAAAGCGGAGTCAAATCAAAAACTGGAACCAGAGAACCAATGTTGCACTTACTGATGTCTTCAATGACCACTGTATTGTCCATAGATACATAAACTGCTAAGGAATTCCATTCATCAAACAAAGCAAGCTTCCTGGAAAACATTAAGGTAATAATATAAACTAAATGGGACCAAGAGGGTAGCTTTTCATTCAGGACAATTAGATGGTTCTCAAATAAAATTAAATTGTTTCTTTGGAAAAACATCTTTGTCAGATTTGCTTTAAGTCTCCATGTAATAGAAGGATAACTTTGAATATTTAATCTTTGATATATTTAGAAAAAGCACAGGCACTGTGCCTTATGAAGACTCGTTTGCCCTTTGGCCAAATGCAGTGACAGTAACAGCTCCACCACGTAATTGGGTTTATTACTTTTTATTGCACTTCACAGCCTCTGCAGTGGGATCCTCCCATTCTGCCTGGCACTGGCTAGAGAAGAAAAAAATTCCTCTGCCAGTTTTGCACGTTACTTTTTGCTAAGAAGTTCCACTGAATTCAGTGGAACTATTTCTGTGCATGTGTGGAAAGCAGACTCACGGTGCTAAAAGTTAAATCAGCTAAAGGTTTTCAGCACCCAAGAGTGAGGAGGGAGGGTCACAGCACATGGGTTTCTGTCCACTTGTGGGAATCTGGAACACTGGGGAAGGGACCTATGCTCTTAAGCTGCACAGGCAGAGTCAGCTGTCTGAAACAGGCCAGAAAAACCTGTATGTGAGCACCGAGCAGAGAGGAATTCATAAGTGAAAAGAGCTGGAGGCCAAGGCAACTTTAGCTCCTCTCTCCTTCCCAAATGTGTGTCTGTCCCAGAGCTGCAAAGAACTCCAGCTGAGCACTGGGGACCACTTGAGATTTGGCACCTCCACCTATCCCTCGGAAACGGAGCAAAGTCAACTCAGTCAAAGTATGGATTCTACACTAGGAGAAGCTGCCTGGGCTTTACACAGAAGCCTTCAGGCAGAACTGCAGCTCGGGCAACGAGGAATTGCAGTTCATTTCCCTCCTTGGCCTGGATGGTTCCCCTCTGATGTTTCACACCACCACTCTAGTCTGCACAGGGGCACTCGTGACCTGCCAGAGCTGTGCCACTTTGTGTTAAGGAATACATAACCCCAGTGCTTACTGGTGAGAGCGTGTACATGGCACAGCAGGAGAGACCTTTCTAAAGGTCTTCCCCAGGCTCTTAGTACATGAAGATTAACAACTTGCCCAGTCCCAACTACGTACCTGCCCACTGGGCTCCAGCACCATCGTCTGCACAGTACTTGCCAACACACGGCATATCTATAGACATATTCCTGAGTCTGAGAGAGGGGAGCATCAGCTTTTAACACTGTGTTTGGCCTTATCTGGGTCTCTGAGCCCAGCTGCCCCAGGGAAATACGTTCTGAATGAGCCAGTGTGATGTCACTTACTTTAGTACTTGAGCAACTGTATTTGGTCCAAACCATTCTCCAATTGATTTCCCCTCTCCAACACCCATCTGCGCTGTTTGCATGAGGGAAAACACACACACAGAAAAAAAGAGACCCCAGAGAGTCTGGTCACAATACATGTTAAATAGCATGACCTACTAGTACTTCGCCATACATTCTAGAGCAACTGCAAACTGGATTGGACAACAGTTATTTTCTCAATCTGCGCTCTTTTCAAATCTTAATGACTGCTAGTTCCTTTACAAAAAGGGTCTGAACTGTAATGAGAATTACAAATGTTAGTGTCCCTTACTGCTAATTACAGCCACAAGCTTCATAACTGTCTAGTTTAATGCTACCAACTCTGATACCCAAGGCTACAAGGTACATGCTTTGTCAGGGCTACGTTCTAGCGTACAGGTTTATTTAGTCTCGGCGAATAACATTTCTGAATTACTATACTTTCTACCTATTTGCATGAATTTATATATAAACATTTACATTGTCTTCATGATTACCTTTCCAAAATCATCTTGAACTAACTTATTTCAAATTAGAAAGTTTCAAAACAATGGGAATTTCTAGGGGGCGGGGGGGGAGGGGGAACGGGCAGGGAGAAAAAAATTGATGTGTATTCTTACCCATTTGGTGGATGGAATAACAGCAATCTTTTCTATCTAGAAAGCACCGTAAGATTCTATGATATTCTTCTGGTTGTTTTTTGTGTTTTTCCCACTGCCAATCTTACAGGAAAGAAGTTATACAAATTAAAGAATAATAATGTTTCCATCATCCCAATCAAATTTCTAGATAGTAGAAGCCGTACAACGAGATGTTAAGACTAATGTACAATTAATATATAAGATTTGCATCTGGTTTAGAGTTCCTAGAAGTCACAGCTTGTGATTTACTATCAAGCTCCACAGAATATGAGGGATTGGAAGGGACCTTGAAAGATCATCTAGTCCAATCCCCCTGCCGGAGCAGGAACACCTGGATCAGATCACTCAGGAACGCGTCCAGGCAAGTTTTGAACGTCTCCAGAGAAGGAGACTCCACACCCTCCCTGGGCAGCCCCTTCCATTGTTCAGTCACTCTCACTGTGAAGTGTTTCCTTGTATTTAAGTGGAACCTCCTATGTTCCAGCTTGTATCCATTACCCTTGTCCTATCATTGGAAGTTACTGAGAAGAGCCTGGCTCCATCCTTCTGACACTCACCCTTTACATATTTATAAACATTAGTAAGGTCACCCCTCAGTCTCCTCTTCTCCAAGCTAAAGAGACCCAGCTCCCTCAGCCTTTCCTCGTATGGGAGATGCTCCACTCCCTTAATTGTCTTGGTAGCCCTGCCCTGGACTCTCTCAAGCAGTTCCCTGTCTTTCTTGAACTGAAGGGCCCAGAACTGGACACAATATTCCAGATGGGGTCTCACCAGGGTAGAGTAGAGGGGGAGGAGAACCTCTCCCGACCTACTAACCACCCCCCTTCTAATACACCCCAGGATGCCATTGGCCTTCTTGGCCATGAGGGCACAGTGCTGGCTCATGGGCATCCTGCTGTCCACCAGGATCCCCAGGTCCCTTTCCCCTACGTTGCTCTCCAACAGGTCATTTCCCAACCTATACTGGTACCTGGGG
The DNA here is from genome assembly GCA_013400555.1 of Jacana jacana. Lineage (NCBI taxonomy): Eukaryota > Metazoa > Chordata > Aves > Charadriiformes > Jacanidae > Jacana > Jacana jacana. The sequence goes on along the minus strand of VZTM01039645.1, from coordinate 133,004 downwards.
TTGTTCTTGCCCAGATGCAAGACTCTACGCTTGTTCTTGTTCTATTTCATTAAATTTCTCCCTGCCCAACTCTCCAGCCTGTCCGAGTCTCGCTGAATGGCAGACTGGGTAAAGCTGTCCTTTACCACCACAGGCTACATTGTGACAACTGGGAAAATAAAACAAAAATGTCAGCTGCAAAGACAGTCTGAGTGATGGCTGCTAGTGATAGCTACTGCTGCACGTGAGCTGCCAAGATTGTTTAGAACTATACACCCTCTCTAGATTGTGCTGGACTTGCAAGCACACATTGGATAATGATATAAGGTCCATAAAGCAAAGTGCAAACACAGACCTTCTCCAGCAGCAAAACCCCAAACAGCTCAGTGAGAGTACCCACCTCTTCCTAAGTGTCTGCAGATCAGTGCTTGTGCCAGCATCATCTGCCCGCACCGCAGCATACATCCCCAGCCGGCGTCGGACGAAGGACCGGTGCCTCCTGTTAGAAAAGTTCGGTGCAATCAATAGGGGCTTTAAACTGAAACTTTCTCTCTGGTGCTGCACTCAGAGTTAAAATCTTTAACAACTGCCCTGTGGATAAAGGGCACCAAGCAAGACCTTTTCTTGTGATATTTCTGGTCTGAAGTTTGCACTTGCTGTACAAACATGAGGACCTGCTTACATGCAGGTACAAGTAAACAGTTTTTAATAGCTGTAACACCTCGTTTGCACAAACATTTTAAATGATGCTTAAAATGTTCTAATGCTGTAAAAATAATTTTTAAGTCCATGATAACATCAGTAATCCTGTGACCTAATTTATCACGAGGCAGCTGCTCTGCTGCATACTCACCAATAGGCGAAAACTTTCTTCTATACGTGAACCAGAGACGAGCACTTACGTCCAACAATAACTTAGATTTGTCTGCAATGTTTTTAAGAAGAAAGAAATTACTAATACAAACTTTTAAAATGGAAAAACTCTAATTTTCCCTGTACAGTCAATATACAGAGTGCCTGGAAGACTCTTGTTAGCTTTCACATATAAGACCCTTAATACTTAAAACATTTTTAGCTGTTTAAACACAGAGAGCTTTTGCAGACTGCTAATTAACTTACTAAGAATGAAATAATTATCAGCCAATGATGTTTGGAATGACTATGCCCAGCTTGAACAAAACACCCATGGAGAACTATGTCCTCAGGAAAGAACTGGTAAAACAAGTTAAGAAAGGTGAAGAATTTCTACATGCAAACCCACATGGAATGATGCACTACCTCCAAACAAAGTCTTTTTAAGAACTGGTTAGCAATATTCAATTTAAATTTTTTGTTTGTTTTAATACAGGCACTTACAGAATTCTCCCAAAGGCTCTGGGAATTTCATAAGAACCCTATTTGCTGTGTTTTCTCTGAGCTGTGGCTCAGACTGACTGGCTGTTCCTTCAGCCACCCAGGGCTGCACGTGGTGCCCTCGGCTGTCCTGAACACTCTGCCTGCACTGATGCCCACTGCCCCTGACACATAACACAGGAGGATGCCCCTGTCCTCTCTCCAAGCAGCAAAACTCATTACTGAAATCTTATTTTTATATGATGTATAAATACATTGCAAGGTGATGACTTTTAGGTCATATATTTATTTTCATCAAAATGCAGTTCATGCCCGAGATTAATTTTTTTTATTATTATTATTACTGTTCTTTTGAAATACCATTTTAGTTGCAAATAGCAGGCTGCAGACAGCATCCCTCAAGGGGAAATAACATTAGTAATAAATAACATCTGGGGGGTGTTCAGTATTTATCTATTTCTGAGGCATTTGATGTTGAGAAACGACCAGCCTTGTACCTGACCAGCCTTTGCTACGAGTATGATCTCTTTGCATGAATTATGGCAGAAAGCACATCAGGAAGGTTCTGGTTTCATTGCAGGATCAATACCTCTGCTTAGAGTTGGCTTCTTGTTGACAGAGAAAAATAAACTTCCCTCACAAGACACTTAAGAGAACGTAAGGAAATGAGGAGCTACTGCTGCAGGTGAATCAGCCAAGGCTCTGCAGCTGTTACAGGTGAATTCTTGTTCTCAAGGTACCTGTGTTTAGGTGGTGTTGCCTTCCTAGAATCCACACCGGCTCATCTGTTTCAGGAAATTCTTCTAAGTAGTCTGACAAAATAGTGATCTGGTTTTCATACCTAGATAAAACTGGACAGGAATACACAACATTCAAACTCCATTTCATCCCTTTGCTCTTTTATGCACAACTTTGAGTTCTTAAACTGAACAAGTCATGGCTGGTCTTTGAGCCTTTGGGTCTTCTGAACGGCGCTGCCAGCCGTGTGTGCTCTTTTCCTGTAACGAGCTCTTCGGACACCAAAGCTGCCAATATCTTGGCTGGTTTTTATTTTGATCCTTGGCAGGTGCTGAGAGAATAACACGGCCAACACCTTGGCTACCAGCACCCCGACTGAAAGCCCCGCAGAGGTTCGGGGTGGCTGCAGCGAGAGTGAGATTTGATTCAGGGAAACGAGGGAAGGGAAAAACAATTTTGGGCGTCACGGCACACGTGCCCAGGCTCCATCTGAAACGCAGGAGTAGTGCCACTCAGAGAGATTATGTCCCTGGGCTTAACGGGAAGCATGTGAGAAGTGTTAGCAAGACTGGGTTCTGCTTCCCTAGCCGGAGATTTGACACGCTTCAAAAGAAGAGACATGTTAATGGTATTACCTGATACTAGACCTATTTACTGTAAAACAGCAAATTGTGGTTCATGCTACTTGAAGAAGAACATTCAATCGATTTTTAGGTACTTAATTAAAGCAGGGTCCGTTGGAAAAGCAAAACAGGCCTTCAAGGGTAAAAAGGAACGTAAAATCATTTCTTTTACACACCAACCAATACTGCTAACAAAATCAAAAGCTGAAAGTGAAAGCTAACACACTTATACTTTACTCTTTAAGTGAGCACACATCTGTAGAGTATAAAGAATGAATAAGCAACAGGTAAATGGCAAAAAACCCCAACAAAACAAGACAAAACAAATCCAACCCCCCTCCCAGAAAAAACCCAAGTAAAGATAGACATTACAGCAAGCCGAAGTGGAATTGAGCTACAATTGGGCTGGGGTGCTGAGGGCCAGGGGTGCCCAGCTCGGAAGATGCCCCTTCCCCGTGCGGGGGATGGTGCGGGCGGTCGCCAAAAACCACACGGAGCTTCCTGGGGGCTGTGCGGCGGCAGGAG
>VZTM01039645.1:35886-120741 GCA_013400555.1 Jacana jacana | reverse complement strand
CCTATTATAACAAGCCTTGCAAGGGATTTAGATTTTCAGCTCCTGATGGCTGGAAACCAGTCAATCAGTGTCTGAACTGGGTACCTGAGTGCAAATTCCATTAAGCTGAAAACCAGAACTGCTGTAAAACTCAACTCTGGAATGCTGGTGCCTTGGGAACTTTAAAGCTAAGAAGGTCACTGCTAGCAAACTGTATTCCACATCAGGCAGCAAGATGGTATAAGTTTCCAGGATCTTTTTTTTTCAGCTTTATGTGTAATTCAGACACACAAGATTTCATTGCTCCAGGTTTTAACATCTGCTCCTGCATCCTGATGACATTGATGAAACTTATTTTTACTTCTGACATGCAAAGTCAGATCTTTTAAACACTGCAACGTATTGGCCGTGGTGCTTGTTCTGTTGCTGAGCAGAGGGCTGTGGTTCAGAGGTGTGGATACACACAGCACTGCTGAGAGTTGACTGGAAAGCTCGTACTTTGTCAAATGCTCCAGCCCATTTTCTAATTAGTTTTGCAAAATAGGCTGGATAAATGGGGATCATAGTCTTTTTGCACTTATATTTATGTACAATTATAACGAATAATAAATGCAATTTGGTTAACTTTAAAGGCCAAATCTTCTGCTATTCACGAAGTGCGTGTGTAACAGATCCTTTTAAGTCTCCAACCCGGTGGTTCACAGTACAAATGCCCATTTCAGTTTTAGTCCTGCTTCTACGTTAATTCGATGACAACAATTTTTGCATAAAGGGATCCGAAGCTGACAAGAAACACTGTGTTAAAACTCTAGGCTGTTTCTTCTCTTTCCGGTTCTTGCTTCTCATCATTTTCAGGTGTTCCCGAGGCCGCCGGTTCACCAGCACTAGGATACTCGTTTGTTGCATTGCTTGATGGAACTGTGGTCGCAGGAACATTTTCTTCATTAGGTACCTGAACATACTCTGCATTGGATTGTTTCTGAGCCATTTCTCTGCAGGAAGACAGGATGAGGATTGTGATTTTGCATGTTGAAATCCCACCTACACCAGAGTCTTTGAAAATAATTACTCTTTCTAGTTCTGTTGTCTAAACAGTAGCCCCCTTATTATTATGGCTCTCTTCCAAGAACACCTGAAAAGGCTACAGGATCACTGCTGCCAAGACAGAAGGAGTGACAGTGTGTTAGTAAGACTGATCTGCATCACTGGTTTAAGTGATCCCATAAGAATAAAATGTATTTCAGTAGATTTAAACACTAGGCCAGGAAAGCAGGATGGGAAACTGAATGCTGGCAAACAGTGCCTTAGAAGGGGTAGCAAAACACACTGCTTTTGGTGTGAGGTTTCTGAGGAATTTCATGCAAATCTGGTGTCCCACTCAAGTGCATTAAAGATGAGTGCAGTCTGAGTGTAGTCAGACAGGAGCTATGAATAGGCTGAAATCTAGAAAAATATTTTTAGTACCAGGTATGAATTCCATTCATCTTATCAGACACTAGTGGATTAATTCAGTGTAGTAAGATCTTTTAGGCTCTGAATTGGATGTTAATGCTACATCAGTTGAAAGCAGAAATCAGGTGTGGGAGTGACCGGCTGCTGGTCTGGATTAGCAGAATTCCTTATCAGGAAGTCTCAGACCTGTGCTACAGGAAAGTGTCCAGATCACAGACTTATTTTTTTTTTCTGGCCTAAGCTGTATGTATTCTTTTAACATTTAACATCAGTTAAATACAGTCTGTTTAGCATACGACATTACCCCTATTCTGAAGATTTGGCAATTTAAGGGGAAAATGAGCCACCAAAACACAGAGTAAAAGTCCTTTCCAGAGCAGAATCAAAATAGACATTCTGGGCTCCATTCTGTTGACTTTCGAGATGCCTTAGAGTATTCCAAGAGTGTGCCCTGTGATTTCAAACAGCACTTGGACTCAGCCCTCTCTGTTTAAATCTGGTAACGTACTATCCCAGTAAGTTTGCTGAGGCAACCCTTAGCTGCTATTCCTTTCTTTCTTTCACCTGCCATTAACAGTCACTGTTAACTTTTAAATATTAACAACTAATTTTCCAGCTTGCCACTTTCATCTTGTGTTGTTTAAAAAATATTTACTTTGTTTTATTTTAGATGTGTTTAAGTACTAGCTGCCTGTGAACACAGGGTAGAGGGTAATGGCAACTTCTGTTCAAAGAGCAATAGTTTAAAACTTGCACAACAGCAAATATTCTCACTTTGGAAGTTTTCTCAAAACCTATATTATGTACCCTTCAAAAAATGCTGAATTACATTTTAATTTAGTTCTGGATTATCAGTAGTGCTTTACAGAACTAATTATCTTAAAATGAAGCAAACAGAAACTCTTACTGCATCTCATTATTTGATGACTTCTTATTCTTTGCCTTCTTGGTTAGGACCCAGACAATAATGCAGATGATAACAGCTATAAGAACTGCTCCAATTAATGCTCCAGCAACAATACCACTGTCTGAATCTGGAAAGAAAAAAACATTATGTGACTTAAAAAAGTATTATTATAGCAAAACCCCATGGAAATTTAGTGGAGGAGGCTTTAGCAGAAAGAAGGCATTGAATTTAAAGAACTAAAAGCCTGACTGACAGCTGTATTTCCAACAGGGAGCCTTAAGATTCTCTAGGAAAGAGCAAACTGTGCTTTTATGACCTTTGCTCCTTCCTTTCTGGTTGGTTGGTTCCCTGCCCCAACAAACCCTATGTTTATGCCTGGCAAAGGGAAACTGTCTGTTAACATTGGCAATAGTTAAAAGCCTTTGCTCTTCACACCTCGCAAATAAGTTCTGAAATTCAAGTTCCTTTTATCTCTCTCTTTCAGCTGAGATGTAAACCATATGCTATGATCATCTGTGAGCCCCCAAAACCTTCTGTTGTCATTACTGTACAGCTTGTAGCTCTGACCTGCGGTTTTCATTTTACAGACCACTGAGTAATTGAGTGGCCCTTTCAGGGACACCTCTCATGGCTGCTTGTACAACATACACTTGGCTCTTTTCAATGTTACTGGTTACATGCAACGTCTGCATGCAGATGTGGTTGACCACTGCTTGAGAATGGTCAGGGTAAGGCTGATCACTGCTCGAGGGCAGTCCAGCTAAGGTATTTTCCCATGACTACAGTATTTTTAGCTAGTGGTCATATCTATAGTGTCCAGTCCTTGTAGGACCACATTTCAGTGATGGTTCAGGGGCATGGGGACCTCTGGGGGACTGTTGGCTGGAAAAAATTGCCCTAAACTCCGTGTCCGTTGGTCCCCAATAAAAGCTCTGCAGTCAGAGTCAGGTTCAGCTCCTGCTCCCAGTAGGAAATGAAGCTGGAGATGTTGTCCAGGTCAGTGTAAATTCTGGGCATACCTGGAGGAAAGGTCTCCGAAGCCTCCTCTGTTCTTACTTGAAAAAAACCTACGCTTTAGAGTTGTTACAGTGTTTTCTTGCATACTGTGCGTGTCATACATCAAATACATGGTTACTTCCATGCATTACACTTACGTTTTGCAGTTAGGTCAAGCTCACAGGTACTGTTCCCCAGGCTGTTGCTGGCTATGCACCGGTAATACCCGGTTTCAAAGGTGGTGAGATTGCCAATGTAAAGAATGCCAGTGTTTGGATCTGTGGCAAATGGAGAACAGGTACAGATTACTGTTTGTACACTGTAGAGGATGGTTTTCTTTAGTTGGTAATGCTGACAGCTACTAAGAGATTAGAAAGAGGGTTCTCCAACTATTTGTTCATTTGGGGTTTTTTATATGCTTTAAGAAACTTTTACCTTACTTGAAAAGCACAACACTGGACTCTGCAGCAGTGTATTAGAGCAAGTAGGCCCCTACCCTGCAATTCTGTCTGATGTTTTACCAACAGTGATGCTATTGTCACTGGAAATTCACAAATGAAAATGTAACAGGCACTGAAGGTTTTGGGGATGGAGCTCTTAGCACCTGAATGACAAATTGACATAAATTATTCTGAGTATAAGTTCAGAGGGAAGGGAGATGTGAAGGCATAAACACTTCTCCCATTTTAACAATTTACAGCAATGGCATAGCCAAGGCTTTAACATGCCACATGATTTTTATTAAATAGAAAAACCCTCAATTTGAATAAGTAAAAATATGATTTTTTGACATTGTCAGAAGAGGAGGATAAGTTGTAACTCTCCCATGTGATACACAGTGTTTGAAGTGACTGGTTCTAGGGAATTCCAGGTCTTGAACACGATACGGTAGTTCTGTTGCTACGTACTAAGTTTTTCAGTCACAGGCTTGAGGGTGTTCTCATCTACTTTGTACCAGTGGTAGGTAGGGCGAGGCAATCCTTCTTCACATCTGCATAAGAGGTAGATGAGGTGGCTTTTTTCAGGCGTTCCTTCTATTTTGCAGAAAGGTCTTGATGGTTTGACTGTAAAATACCGAGGAGAAGAGACGCATCATGAGTACCCACGCAGGGCTGCCTCGAGTTCTGGTCCTCTGCTCCACCCAAGATCTGACTAAAGGCTCTCCCATAAAGATTTGAGTAACATTAAATTGGTACATGGTCTAGGATACCTTTTGATTAACTTCTCTTCCATTTGCACACTAACTATTAGTATGGAGGTGTTGAGGTGAAGCCTATCAATTACTTTAATTATAATGGGACAATCCCTATTCATCATACATCATTGTGCCACACAGCAGCATAGCAGCATCATTGTCTTTAGGGATACAGCAGGAACTTTGGTGCATAAAAGGAGAGGGCCAAGGCCTGTTTCTTCAGTATATTGCACTTTTGGAGGAAATAAACCAACTATGGTCCTGTTAAAAAAATATCTATTTTGATAGCACTCCCTCACTTTGCACATAGGAGAAGATTCTGTCTTCACTTACACCTACTATTTTTCATTTCCTACCTATAGATACACTGTTGTGGTTCTTCAGAGAACTGTCAGTGGAAATATACCAGCAATGAACACAGCCCACTTTTGTGTGCACAAATGAAGAACTTTGCTTGGTTTTCATGAGAAAAGTACAATCTCTTACTCAGCTGCTCCAAAATTTACTAATTTGGGGGGAATTTTAGATGATAATTAGCAGTAGTACTTTGATTTTTCAGGGATTGAGTATACATGTGTTTATTTCTTATCCCTGGCAGATAGGCGAACGGTGCTGGAATCACATTCCTATATGACTTTGACTTCAGTCACTCCAACTGAAATTCTCAATACAAAAGCAATGATAAGGTCAAGGATTTTAGGAAGTAAAATACTCCACTCCACTGCTTTTCATCCTTTCTGTCCTGCCTGTTCATGGTTGAACTATTGCTTTCTTCCATCCATCCAAAACAGACTTAGTAAGATATACTAAGTTTCTAAAGTTTCTGGGAACAGGGGTGATCCGGAACCCATGGGCTGTGCAGCTGCCTCTGGCTAAGTTTATGCAAGTCACTATGACCAACATTAGGTAAAATTAATAAAATGTTGATCTCTGCTGGACCTGAATTATCCTGATGGCTTCAGAGAGAATTGGTCACTCCCAGCTGAAAGGGCATTTTATTTTAATCAAAGTTAATTTAATTTGTGAAGCTGGGTAACTGCAGCTCCCTGCTTACTTGCTTACATCAGGTCGTTTTTTGAGAGCACAGAGTGAATCTGAAGGGTGCTCGTGGGGGAACATTTTCCTGTAGGTCAGGCAAGGGCAGGTGGGGAGCGGTGTCAGGTCTGCCTTGTCTGGAAGCTAGAGGGCACCCCAGGCTCTGCCTGCCTCCAGAGCCCGAGGGAAAAAGCTGCCTCCGCGCATCACTGAGCCCTTGCGCTGCATCACGGGCCTTGTTTATCACAGCTCTCTTATTCCCTCTGGTCCTACGTATTTTGAGATGTGAACTCAGTGTTTCACGATAAGGGAAGGACAATGCAGTGACAGAGAGGAAAAGCACTTACCCAGCACACTGACAATCACAGATTTTTGACTCTGCCCAGCACCACCCTGTGGGCTGAAAACTTCACAGGTGTAGACCCCAGTGTCTGAGGGCTGCATGTTGGAGATTGTTATTGATGCATTCCCTGGACCTGTTGCAGCTGTTATCCTGTTCTTAAACTCGCCATAGGAGTAAGACTGGCCTCCTGAATAATAATAGATCTGTGATAAAGAATCAATTGTTAGTTGAATAACAAAGAGATCTTACTGCTGCTTGTTTGGTACTCATAATCAGAATATAGTTGTTTTCCGATTAAGCCTAGCAATGGCACCCCCTTTCTTGCCCCCTCCCCAAAGCAAGCAGAGAAGAAAACATGGTACACATGTATATAATTTTTTTTAGTGTTTCTTAAAAGACAAGCTTTTCAGAAATGGGATTTTTGATTGTGTAAGTAGACAGTAGCTATCTCTCTGTGGATAAATTCCAGTCACAGACCGATGTGTTTGCAAAAACAAAGGTGACTCGTTGGCCATCGTATGACAATTCTGTGAAAATACGCTGTCATGCACAATTAATAATGGTACTAATTGAAGCACTGATAGTTTGTGCTATTATTAATAAGCAGCTCAGTAGAAGATTGTGACGAGGATGGACATGTCTTTGAAAAAGTGGATGTCTGCAGAGCTTTCCAAATGCAGCAGCTAGCGAACAGGGAACTGAAATGAACCCACAAGACACAGGTCTAAGCAAACAAGGCACCTGATCTATTGACAGTAAATTCGGAAGCAGTAAATACACAGTATGAAAACACCGGCAGAATCATCACACGTGCAATTAGAGCAGCCATGCTGTTCTCCTTGTTTGTGTAATCAGGGTCAGAGACAGTGTTATGAACTGTCTTGCTTTTTTGAGTTTATACCCTAGGTGGAAATTGAGAATAACTTGGCTTCAGTGTTCTGAGGGACAACTATTTGGGATTAAGAATTTCCCCTTTTACTAAACAGTAAGAAAACTTTTGCAGAATTAAAGACATAATAAGTATAAATGTCTCTAAGGAATGCAACATTTTCTCCTCAGTAAAAAATGGCTGCTTAACATTGACAGATTTCACTGACCTCAGTAGCATCAATTGTACTTAAACAACACTGAGGGAGTAGAATTGGCCTCATATGGTTGGACTTGATGATCCCAGGGGTCTCTTCCAACCTAAATGATTCTATGATTCTATGATTCTATAAGCCCAAACCTGTTGTCTGTTGACTGAAAGGAGAGGTAGAATTGTGTTCATTGTGGACCCTGGTTGATAGTCTGAGACTTGGGCCTTGAGTCTGTTTAGGAACTGTGGGATTTCATCTGCTCTGGGGTAAACATAATACTTCTGAAGGAGTACACATGCTCTGTCTAGTCTAGCTCTGCTGTGAAACCAAGATCTGAAAAAAACAAAGCCAATGTGGAAAACTACGGAGCATTGCTTATTTTTCTCAGATGTTAATGATAGTGTTGTGCAAAAGTCAGAGTATTTGGCATAGGCAGTGTGTTCTCAGTGTCTGCATTCACAAACTCCATTGCCTAGGCAAAGCAAACAGTTCCAGTATACTCAGTCATTTTTGAAGTGGTGAGAGGTAACCATATAGCATCACAGGTTGGGACTCAAATAGGTTTAACATCATTCCTATCATCAGAATTCTACATCAGCAGTGCAAATATATTTATTGAAGTTGGACTGACAGCCTGTTTTTTAATGGGGGTAGCTGGAAAATGCTTGTAGGAAAAAGCTCCACAAACTCCTGTGAAATGCCATGTGCATGCAACTAGTCTGAAAATTCAGTTTTGGTCGAAGTTCTCTGCCTTTAGGGACACTGCAGCCCCCTAGGCAAGAAGTATAATTTGCTTTGCTTAGCAGGTCAACTGATTGCATTTTGAATTGAGAATATTTATTCTTAATTCTGTTTATCCACCCTGATATGGTGTTGACTGAAGTCTTTAAGCAATGTTATCTGAGAGTCTGTATTAGCTTAAGGCAAGTTACACCCCAAAACTGCCAGAGCACAGCTGTTTTATGCAACGATAAGGCTTTGTAACGAAGGTCAGAACCCAGCCTGCACAGCACCAGCAGCTCCAGTGCTGCCGCTTGGCCCCATCTCAAGTGCAGTTTTGCCTGCTTTCCAGCCAGACTTTATCAGGACTGCAAACACCAGGTACAATGGATGCAGAGCTCTGAGTACCAGAGCCATGCCACTGCATTGCCAATGTGGGAAACTGGTGTCGCAATGTAGAAGGTGAGGTTCAGTGTTGGCATGACAGCAGACTAGGTTAGAAAGTCTGCTGAACAGCTAGATAGACTCTCCAGTTTCCATTGTTTGCATGGAATGCCGTCAATTTTAATGCTTTGCATCTAGAGATGGACCTTTATGGCAAAACTAGAGTCTGAATATTCCCCAGGCAAGGAGAGTGTTCAAAATAGGGAGTTTGGTTTAAGCAAAACTCTCATCAAAAAAACAATCTACCCGTAATTACAAAATAACACTGGCCACACTTGTCTCATTCTGCTCATCCAGGTACGAGCAACAACAAAGTGTTATGTACTCTTCCTTGCAAGAGTCCAGAGTTATAGGAATTATGACTTCTGACTTCAGGCACCTCATAAGCTGGTGATCCTGTGTAGGATCTCAGCAGAGATGGAGTGGATTTGCATCTCCTCTCCATCAACTGTATCTGTTTGAGTGGGTCAGGGAAAGAGCTTCCATCAACTCTTCACACTTATGGGAAATTAAGTTGTACAATGACTTAAATGAAGTAATGCAGGACTTGCAGCAGCATGAGAGGAGAGGCAGTCCCATTATATCCTACTAAAAGGCCCAATTACTCAGAAAAGGGGCTAAATTCTACTCAGTCTGTCTCAGACTGATCTGGGATTTATGTGAGAGTAAGCAATAGGAGAAGCTGCCCACTGAGTGCTGGCCTGGGAAACAGGAGATTGCCACTATGAGTCTTAAATGCAGTCAGGGCATGTCAGTAGCTGTTATAGAGGAGTAACCACTCCTTCCTATATTTGATCTAAAGTCAGGGGTAAATTACATACCTAAGCCCTCACACAATACACTGAGAAATGAATCCCCTGTGTTTTCTGTTCCTGTCTGAATGCATGCAGAGAAAGTATTTCGTGTACCCTATGAAATCTGAGGCAGGTGTCAACATGGCAGAGACTATTTGTTTTCTTCATGGATTTAAACAGAATAATTCTGGGTTGTTTTTGTCAACTATGAACATAAAGGCAGTGAAACATCTTAAGGAAATGTGTTCGGTTTCCTCTGCAGGCTCCTGCCTGTTCTCCATTCTGCTCCTGTATGATGCTTATCTCCCCACCTCTGGAGTTCATGGCCTGAAGGAAGGTGGTAAGCACCAAAAAGGCTGAGTAATGTTCTGATTAATTACTGAGTATATATATCTTGTCCCTGAGGTATGATTGGATTGTGTACACAGGAAATTTCATTTAAGCAGAACCTGTTTCAGTTAATTGACTATGCATTCATAACCTGTTTTAAACAATACAGTCAAAGTGGGCATTTTAAGCCCTTGTTCATAATATTTTTATGCTGGCCTTGAAAAACTCATGTTTGTGCCTTTCAAAAAGCTGAAATGAAAAACTTTGAAAAATCTTTCTGTTCAGTTTCAAAAGTAAAAAACTTGTTTTCTGTTGAAGATATAGAAGATCTTTTATTTTTGGGCAACTGACAGTTAATGTTCTCTCCTACAGGCACACATCTCATTGACATTTCTTTCCATTTTACCTAAAATGTCTGTCTGGGAAAACTGTAAATTTAGTCAATGATAGACTTTTCCTGGAAGACTTTTTAATTTGATGTGATAAATATATTTAAAATGCGGCATCTTGAGTGTAAAAAAAAAAAGAAAGAAAGAAAGAAAGAAGCCTGCTATGCTTCTTTTAAAAAAAATAAGCTTTTTGTGTCCTTAGGCTATAGAGAAGTCGATGAAGCCAGTGTAAGAACAACATTGAGGATGCAGTAATGGCCACTGCTTCTCCTTACCAGCTAGTTTGCTTGTGCAAGTTTTTATATAATGGTGCCTTTTCACATTTCATGGGAGCAGCTGCCAGGGATGACTAATCAAACAACTGACAGAAAAAAGAGCGGAGATTATCGCTCCTACAAATGTTGTCCCTAATAACTCCACAGTCTGAAAAACCAGTTTTGGTAAAAGAGCCAAGTTGCCCAGAAACCATCTCCCTGAGTTTAGGAAGGACTGCAGTTTAGTTGGCTATTCAGGCTGTGGGCCAGGCATTGCCTAAAGCCACTAATGTCCAAAGCAGTGGTACAGGCACTCTCCATTTCCACAGCTGCAGTTTCTGCTGCAGATGAGAAACAGATTTGGGCTCATAGACTTCCAAGGCAGTTGGGTCAGTTAATTGTGTACCTGTCTGGAGGAGCTGGGTTACAAACAGAGCAGGGAATTGGGAATGACCATATTCATTTGGAAGAAAATCTTGGAAATCTCAATGCACTTCAGATACTGGAAATGAGATAATTTGTGCCCCCAGTTCTGAAGGATCTGGTACACGAAATACCACATCCTCTTCTCTTTAGCGCGACTCGTGGGAAGGCTGCTTCTCTTCTGGTGTGATGGTGAGGAAAGTGTTCGCCTGCGGAGGAAGCAGTTGGCAAAGCTGATGCTGAGTTGAGGATTTTCAAAGGCTGCCAGATGTTTGGCAGAGAGTAAGGAACCCACCTCTTCTTTATACAACTTCTATAGAAAGTTCTTCTTCCTTAGGGGGTGGAGGGTGTGTGTGAAAAAGCAGGCAGTAAATTAGAAGAAACATGCCTCCATCTGCTTCCTTTCTTCTTGGGGCAGGACAAATACATACTAGAATTTGCATAAATATGTGTCTTTCAAAGGTCTTTGGATGGACTCATTCATAATTTCCAGGTCAATATTCCTCCCACCCTCCATCTCGTGGCGTCATTGCATCGCATTGCTGTACGTGCCTAGTACATCTGGATATCAAAACTGTAAGACGAGATGTACTTCAAGATGTGTTACAAAATGTCCCACTTAATCTCTACAGTAGTCTTGATTTCCCGACAGAGCGGCAGTTTCAGGACATGACTTCCTTTCCAGTACCTGTCTTGCCTCCCCCAGACCCTTCTCACTTCCCTTCCCCCAGCAGATGCAAAGCTATAGCATCCTGTTTGATGACGTTTCTTTAGGCCAATGTATTCAGCATCTGATTCACAGTCTTTCCCTGGAGAGCTGTAAAGCTCAGGCGTTCAGGGCCCCTCCATCATTGTGTTGTTTTACCCTTTTCTCTTTGACATTTTCTCAAGCTGCTAGAAAAAGATCCGTTAGAGTCTCTTTCTCACCAGTAAATGCAAAGGAGGATATTAACAACTTTACTGGTTTGAGATCATGATCTCTTTTTGAATGCTGAGTACAGACAGAATTTATAAAATAACAAGGGGAAAAAATGTTCATCACTCCCTTAAGCATCTTGCCATCTAATTAGAGAACAAATGCTGCACACTCAAAGTGTTAATTAAAGCCCAAGGCTCAGATTCTGAACTCAGCTAGGTAAGGGAGCAAATGCTCACACATGCATTGGTTTCTTTACGTGTGGCTGGCCACAAACGCCTTTTTTCATCTACAGCTTCTTTTCACACATTTTTGTCAACACTCTGATCTTCCAGACCGCAGTAGGGATATTATGTCCTGCATTACTGGGATTCTTGCGTGGGTAATCGAGCATGTTAATAATGACTAGAAGCCTCTTGTCATGGTTGTGCATCAGTAGAAAAAGAAAGCGATGGAGTCGGAAGCCTTTAGAGGATTAATCATCCAGCAGCTTTTAACTGGTGCAAAACTCTTGAGGAGCAGCTCTTTCACATTCTCACAGTATCGCTCTTGTGGCTGAACTAGTAGTGAATAATTTCTATCATGCATCAAGCACAAATGTGCTCTCTCAGTGCATTTGGCATAACTGCTCTTCAGCAGTTGTTATTAGACCTCAATTTACATTGGGTTGTGCCCCATACTTCATGGTGAGACAGGAATCCTACTGCAGTCAGAGGGAGTTTGGAATGGATTATGGCTGGGACACTGAGATGACAGCTGAGAGGAAGCTGTTTCAGCAGGCAGCTTAGTGTCCCTCTGCATCCATCGCATCGCAAAATGACATTATATTCTAGAAAGGAGATCCAGGATTATATTATTTTTTTTATTATTATTCTATAGAAATATATAGTCCCAAATTTGGGCTATCCAGACTTCCTCACATTCAGCCCAGAGGCTCCTGGTGCGTGGGCATGCCCTTCAGATAGCTTTGGGGTAGCATATTCCTGAAGGTGCTAGTACAGCCACCTAGAATGGCTGTGGGAAAAAACAACAGCTACATCCAAAATAATTTTGGTAGTGAAAAGTTCAATACAAAATAGGGTGAGTTAAAAATTCTGAATGATGCATCTTATTCAGCTTGTCTTTAGTCATGTTGGTTTTAATATTTTAATCCAGAATCTGATTACAAGCCTCACAGTACCATATATGGAGTAGAAGCTATTTACTTATTTTTTTCCCCCTTAACATTGTGGGTGTTTTTTTCTTACCTTGTGTCTCCAGCTACATCTTCCCCGTGCATCTGTCACATACACCATCTTTTGACAATGATTGACTGACTTTTCATCCATACTCAGAATACCGTGACACGGGGAATGCTGTATTTGAGTAAAAATGTGCTGATCTGAGAGTTAAATGCGACTTCAATTGTTCCCCCAAAATCAAAGAGCCTCTTCTGTACACAGGTCCCCATTGATACCATCAGTGCTGTTCACAAGGGCAGGGTGCCTCGTGTTCAGCACGTTTTGCAGAAGAAATCTCAAGCCCTTGTCAACAATGAGATGCAATAGAATCTTATTTCTAAATTTTGCCTAAAATTAGGCAAACTGAGATTGAAGTCTAATGTTTGCTCTGAACATGCCAACTACGACCTGATCATTTTTGACTGCTCTCTACTTTCCTGTGCCTTCTCACTGTAGACTGCTTCAACATCTCGGTGTATTTTAGCTTCTCTGCAGATTCTGTCATCCCAGTGCTAGAGGTAACCACAGGCAGTCCACAGTGACATCCAGGGAGTGACTCTGAATGCAATGACATGACAACAGGGTCTCCTTTGTATTGGAGGTGTTGCCCCTGCTTTCCATGAAGCTATTTCTTTTAAGTGCCTGCTCAGTAAGTGTTAGATAAAACTCAATTTAGAAAAAAATCACTTCTAGGCAGAAAGAAATTCTCATGTATCAGAGAGGACCTTTCCAGGAAATTTCCCTGGGCTGCTTCAGAAGGTGCTTTTCACAGTCTCAGCTTCACTTGTGGGCTGGAATGGACTGCTCTGCTCCCAAGCCAGCGTCCCTTGCAGCACTGACAGCCCCTGCAGTGCATGATCTCAGTTGCCTGCATCTGAAAGTGTGTGATGGGGTCTCAGGAACTACTACATGGGCTGGAATTTGTTATTTCAATAGTTTTTATGGGAACCCCAGACTTCTAGGTCTGCCTGGCTCTCATGTAGTAGCCCAGCACCCATGCCTGTGCCTTGCTTTGTGCTGGGCAGCAGAAGTGCTGGCATCGCCACTGCTGGTAATCTGGATTCAGGGTTTCAGAGTGAAAAAGCAGATACAGTTGTGCTCACATTGCTCTTCTTGCGTCTTCTTCCTTCCTTGGGCTCTGCCACCCTGTCCGCTATTCCACAGCAACATGGCACAAGCCTGCTCACTCCTGTGATGATTTTGTGAAGTGGCTTATCAGGCCTTCAAGTCTGGGTATAGGGACATGACTAGATTTCTTGTAAGGACCAGTGCCAGCTTCCTCTTCAGTATGGTTTACAGTAAGTGAAACCCTCCTTGCCTCTATCCACCAAGTGATACTTTCTTGGTAGTACGGACATAAGGAAAATACAGGGCTCTGGCAGGGTAAAAGCCAATGCATAAAATAAGTTGAAGATATTCTTGCTCTTACGTGCTGTTAACACTCTCCTTCTCAATTGCCCATCATCAACTGCTCAGCTGTTTTACCAAAGCCTAGTCAATGTCACTGGTTGCAAATATTTCAAGCTCCCTCATTTTTAGAAAAAAAAAAATTATCATGAGAAGTCTATCGGTAATGCAGTTTCCCTTACAAGCTACAGTCATTTGTGACCTTTACCTGTCTACTGCATTTAACATTTCAGTCAAGGATTCTGCCCTGGGCATGTCTTGAGTAGGGACTCAGTCTCTGTTAACTCCACTTACTTCAGCTGCGGGTGGCCTGGGCTGGAGGCTCAAGGTGTGGCCACAGTCAGGTTCAGGAGTTGTGTTTAGCTTTGCAAGGCTGTTGCCTCGCCTGTGCAGAGTCAACAGCAGGCGTCACTCTTTCAAACATTTACCTGGGTGCTTTACACCGAGGCCAGCTGAGTGACCCAGGGTGTGAAATGAAGCACAGAGGCAGATCTTAGCAGGGGCTGAGGCTTTACCTTCTGACCCGGGCCAGGCAGTGAGGTACTCTATTACCTTGAGCAAGCTGCATCATAAGTAGTGTTTGCCTCGGTTTGTATGTAAAATAGAGATAGCTCAGTATTGGAAAATTCTCAAGATCCTTGGTTGGGAGTTATTATTTAAAAATTAGATTTGTCATTAAAAGGACATGTTGCTAAGGGGTAAATGGCTAGAAGAAAAAGTTAAAAATATATATGGCATGTTATTTTCCATTAATTGATATTTACATGATTTAGTTCAAATGAAGGGAATTGTTTCCACTGGTGAAACTTCTCAAGAAAAAAAGCGGAGTTAGGCTCCAATTAGTAAGAAGATGTATATTTGCATACTATATATAGCATTGCCTTCAAAACAGCACCGCAAACACCTGCCATTCCGTTGTTTGCTACCTCCCTTTTCATCATACTGTCTCTGAACAGCCTCTTTGTGGTATTTCATCCTCTCCTGTGTAACTGCTGTGACTTTTAAGTGTTGAGCACCTGCACCAGCACTGGGTTAGGTGGGTGATGGTGGAAGATGATATGAAAGCATCAGAGCAGTGAAAGACACCAAGCAGCTTCACAAAGCCAGTGCTAGGAGGCAGATCTGCATCGGGTCTGCAAACTGATGGACAGCACTACCTCACCTTGAGGCAAGCAAGGTAAAATCTGTTACCAAATACCCTTAACGGGACATTAAATTGACACTGGCACTAATCCTAATCCTGATTTCACTCCAGGAAGGGCTGTACCCAAGCCTCGGTATCCCAAAACACTGCAAAATCTATAATGCAAGTGACGGTGTAAAATATTGACATTCTTTTTTAAAAAGGTAGCTCTGGCCTTTGTGCTTATTAGATTATGCCCTAAAATCCAGTAATTTAAAGTTCACGTTCATTAATGCTTCAAGCCAAAGGCATTGTAATGACATAGATTTGCATTAGTTAATTCTAATGTTCTACAGTTTGCTCCATTATTTGCTGCCACAGTAGAGAGAAAGAGCCATATTCTCAATTATTTAAATAAACATTATTTATTAAAATAAGAATCCCTCCCTCCTCCATATTTATTATGGAGCACATCCCCTCTGCCTAGTCTTATTATTGAGAATATACTACCCATGTGAATAACATGGTCACCAAAACATCTAGCATCGTGTAAGGTATTTGGAATATTTAAAACTGTAGCAGATGGGATAAGAAAATGTATTTACTGCATTTTTTTAAAAAAACTGTAAGTCTTCTGTCTTAAAAATATTTGGCAGAACTTTAAAAATTGGAATTTGAAAATATCCATTTGGTTGCTGGAAAAAAATGGCAAATTTTGAATAGAGCAAGAATTTTCAACAAAAAAATTCAGGGAAAATACATCCTATTTATAAGGAAATGCTTGTTTATTTATGACATTTTAGATTAATCTAAATATCTTATGAAATTAAATTATTTTATCCCACATCAAATGCAAGCTTTTGTTCTGCTGTTTAATGAAGTATGGCACCAGTCCTTTCAATTCAGTGGGTTTTGTCATTTTACCAGCATATTAAATTATTTTTGACTTGCATTTTAGTATTCTTTAATCTAAACAATGAAAGCCAAAGCTGGCAATCTCCTCTATTGCCATGCATATATTTCCTTCTTGGAACAAAATGTGAAACCTAACTTCAGCTACATGCCAAGCAGCCAGGGCAAAGCCAGGTTTGTAGAAAGAGAGGCATTATTATTTTTTGTTTAAACTTGTGGGAGAAAAACATGCCTGCTTTCAGCCACTCTGTGCTTTCTGAAACTCAGAGAAGTCACCAGCCCGGAACAGAAATAGCAACCTCATGTTGCTGTGGGTTCAGAGGGAGGTTGAAAATCCCTCTGATTCACATTCAGCTGTTTTGTATAATTTCTTAAACTGTATTTTCCACAAGCATAGTCCTTTCTTCCCAGTGTTCACATTAACATGCTTAATTTTATTGCAAACGGTAAGGAATCGCCATCATGGTGGTAAAAGGGTAGAGGGTCAAGTAGCAGAGGACTGAGCGGGTTGCTAACAGCATTTAAAAGAGAGTAGTGTCCCAGTCCTGCAGCTCCTCACACGTGTGCCCTCTCTGGGCACATCAGCAGGCTTAGAGGAGCCAAGGGTGTCCTCTGAGCCTGTCAGCCAAGGAGAGCGGGGGCTGCAGCAAGGGGAATTTTACCTCGGTGTTCAAGGGGAACGGGATTAGTCACTAACCCGTGGCCTTCCCAGATTGAACCGACTTTATTTAATGAAAATGCAAATCATCCATTACAAACGCCGGCATGTTGCGGTGTGAAAGTGAATTTACCGTGAAATTAGTTTCAGATCGGGAGAAAACCAGATGCAATTTTCCCAGGAGTATTTCTTACAGTCCTTATGCCTAAAGTCTCGGCTTTCCCATTGCCGGCAGCGGGAGCTGCAGAAGCCGGGAGTGAGTGCTGAAGGGATTGATCCAGAAGGTTTCCCTGACATTTGGGAGCCTCACATTGGTTGTTTCTTGTTGAGCCTGTTCTGAACCACCCGCTGTATTTTAGGGTTATAATCCTCAGCGGGTATTTTCTCATTGTCAGTCACAGTTTACAAATGGTTTTCCCCTCCCTGATCTCTTCAAACTGTTTGATTCTCCCTCTAAAATCTGAAATCTGATTATTTCTTATGGTTGTGACCAGAAAATGTCTTGTATTTATTGTCTTGCAGTACAGAAAATTTGATGCAAGTAAAACAGAGAGGCTGGATCTGGAGAAGATAGGCTTGATCCTGTCTCAGTGATGTGCTTCCCACCTGAACAAGTGATTAAAATTTATGATATAATGTACCAGCTCAAAATGATATACCGTTTACTTAGGCAACCTGCAGCTACCACCCTTTCATGAATAATTATTCATTCAATGAAATAGCTTTGAGTTGAAAAAAAGTGAATTATGAGTAATAACTGTTCATACAGTGAGTCAGGCAAGGTGTGTCCATGTGGGTCTGGCATTCAGCTGGAGTCAGACTTTGGGATGGGCCCAGCGTTTGCACTGAGCCCTGATACAGTCGTTGCCTGCTATGATATGTAGCAGGAGGGTGAACAGTTCTGTGTTACATTAAATTGTTATTTCTTACATACTGGGCAAATTCACTGCCAACTGTGCTACATACGGTACATTCTGCAAATTACAGATGGTCTAATTCTTCTATAATTGATAAACCAAATAGAAGATCTAACTCTATCAGCAGTGGCAAACCTCCTAACATAATAGTATTAGGAAATTGGTGAACATGACAAGAATATAATCCGTTTGGCCTGTGACACTCTTCAAAGTCAAATTCCTTACATGGAATCTCAGGTTTAACACCAGGCGGGAGGATTGAACTTTTAGGAAAAAAAATATTAGCAACAGGATAAAAACAGTGGGAGAGAAAAGGGACTAATGGGCTAACACGCATGAGCCTGACACTGGGATGTGGAAAATAAAACCAGTCATCTTCAAGGATGCAGTATCACTTCTTATCAGCATTTCTTCTTATGAAGGAAAGCGTTGCTGACTGCTCAGCACCTGTCGGGACTGAGCTGATGGGAACTCATACCCTGCATGTTATGCTGGGAGTGAGACTCGTGGATTCCTTTCCCCACCAAAAAATAAGATTCATGGATAGCTCTTGAAGTCTGGGCAGTCGTGTGAGTATGAATAGGAGGTTACACATCCCATCCCTGACTCCTTCTGGGCAGACCAGGGCTCTGCAAGGTCTTTATGGCCATGTGAGTGATCAGGCAGTGGTTACAGCACACAGCTTGCTGGTCCTCGGTGTCCTTCACTGTCCCAACGCTCATACTCCGATCTACCCCACCGTCTTGTGGTACCCTGGGAATGGGGGGTACTGAATGGGGGTACTCTGCTGCCTCTTGGGGTCTCAGGAAGGGCAGGGAGTATTTACTTTTGATCTGTAATTGTTCTGCTACTGCAAAGACACCCGTGGGATGCCGCAAAATACCAGTGCAAGTTTGCTGTGGCAGATTTCCTGCTATGACAAATTTCTAGAATCCTGCCAAAATCCTCACTGCTCACATTGCGCCAATCGCCTGTGGTTGCATACCGCTCCTTTCACTGAGCCCCCTGGTGAGTCAAGGAGCTCTTGTTTGACCCTTAAATGGGGGACACATTGTCACAGGCAAGGGCGTCTCACCAGGAAAGCAGCCTGCACAATGGCAGGAAATATCTGCCAGACAGGAGAAAAGGGAGGTGGTCCAGGGGCTGGAGCGCTTGTGTGATTTTTGGACACCTGGTCTTTGCTCCGCTTCACGCTTCCTGTGTGACTTGGAACAAGTCATTTGAGCATCTGAGTCCCTTTTGTACCTTCTCCTTAGTTTCTAAAGGAGTTCAGGCATGCCAGTATGGCATGAGAGCCTAGATAACTTGTGCATCTGCCCCTAAATTTCATTGCACCCCAGTCCCTTGTCTCTAGGGTGGGAACACCAACATTACCTGCCTCCCCGGTCTGTAGTGAGGATAACTCTATCAAACATAACAAGATTCTTTAAAGACTTAAAGATATCATAAATGTAAATTCATATTATTAATAAATAAATATCTTACGGTGTCCAGTTGGCTCTCTTTGGCACTGTAAAAGCTCCACTGAATAAAGAAATTTCCCAGCGGTCCAGAACTCGTGTATGTACAGAGGAGGGTTGCGTTTCCACCTGTAGTGACATTCACTGTCTTCTCAGGAATGGTCACCACAACACCGCTGATGTGGCCTGTGGGGAGTAAGAGTGGTGAGGAGAGATCAGCCAGGGCTGACCCTGGGAGCCGTGCAGGAGTGCCTTGCTCCCTGCATTGTTGAAGAAACCCAGAGGACATGTCTAGTCTTTCTCTTTTTCAGTGCAATTTCCCTTGGGCTTTGTGTGGGAATTCTAGTGATAACAAGCTGGGAGTGGGTAAAATCATAGAATCATAGGTTCATTTAAGTTGGAAGAGACCCTTGGGATCGAGCCTAACCATCAGCCCTACTCTACAAAGTTCTCCCCCAACTAACAAATAAAGCCTCCAGAATGCCTGTGCCCTTAAAACAAACAATGTTCTGAAAAAGAAAAATTCCTAAAAATGTACTTGTTCTCACCTGCAGAGACTTGTCTTTTCACTAAGAGCCTGTGACAAAACAAAACCTCTCTTTTGCACTCGCAGTGCTCTCCCACACCTAGCACTCTCCTTCACAGCTGCCTGTAGTCCTCTTTTACACCCTTCTTGCCCTCTGGTATTTTCAGCTGTTCCTTTAGATGTCTGATCTTCTTCACTGTGGATCACCGTCTCCTACAGTGCTGTCTCTTCTTACATTCCTACATTCTGCCTCTGACTCAGTGGCATTGTCAGGTTCCTCCAGGCTGGAGCCCAGCAGCCTTCCTCTGTTTTCCTTTTGCTAACTACTTTGCTTTTGGTTAGGTTTCTTAGGGCTTACATGCAAAAGCTTGTCTTTTCCAATGCTCTTCCAATGGAAACATCAAATTAAGCTTTTTGGAACGGGTTTTATTATGTGGGTTGTGAGAAATTCTGTGACAACTTATCAACTTATTTCTGTTGTGCTCAGAGCAGAGAGGGAGCAAAAGTAACTTGTGAGCCCTTTCCCATAATGTTCTGATCAGTCTGGCTATGAAGCCACGTTAATGAAAGGCATCAACCAGCATCTCACAGTATTTATATGTTTCTGTCCTCCATATAAGTTTCTAGCCATGGTTGTGTATGGCAACAAAGCTAGAGGTGCCAGAAAAATAAGTCCGATTTTCAGGGTTTTGCTGGATGGCTGAGTCCAGTTTTAAAGCTACTGTCTAAGGATTCTGAGAAAAATAGATTTCTTTTGAATGTGATTGGAAACATAAGTCTTTCGAAGCTTTCTGTGTGGAACAGGCAAGGGGAGAACTTCGTGTTATAATAATACTAATACTAATACTACTAATAATTTTCATGTGAGCTTATTGCACACGTGAATCAGAGGGAAAACATTCTTCTCAATGAAATACCTGCGCATCGTATGCTCAGGTGCTGCTTTTGAGACTTTAAGCAGAACCTGCAGTAATACCAAAAGAGTATTTTGCTCAAATTATTAGCCCTATGAGAGAAAATACTATTTAAAGAAATACAATCTATTTTGACATTTTTAGGCAAGTAAGACTCATCAGTTGCTACAATATGCAAACCTGGCTACAGCTAGAGTCTGTCTGAACTTTCTTCTTTGTTTGGTGGCTTCAATAGTAAAAGGTCGCTGCAAGAAAGAAGGGAATAATCTGCTTCCCATGTTGGTGGTGGCCAGGATAAGAACTAGCAGGTTTAAACTACAGCAAGGTTTACATTTTATGTGAAGGCAGCCTTGCAGGAATGCCTGGAGACTGACCTAAATGTGTCAAACCTGCCCTGGGTAAAGAGGGGATCCCAGTGCTGGCCACG
This sequence comes from Jacana jacana, assembly GCA_013400555.1. NCBI lineage: Eukaryota > Metazoa > Chordata > Aves > Charadriiformes > Jacanidae > Jacana > Jacana jacana. The sequence goes on along the minus strand of VZTM01039645.1, from coordinate 99,921 downwards.
AATGCTTCTTGTCCTGTGAGTTCACAGTAGCTTAGACCTTACTGAGATCTAACATAAAAGCCTTGTAGTATTATTTTAGCTATCTCAGTTCACTGTGCTCAGCTTTAGGAATTAAGTGTTGGCCAGAGGATGATGATTTCTTGCCACAATAATACTTCCAGGTTTACATGTATTTATTTTCTGCTCTTCGCTGGATTACAGCTACGGTCTTTCAACACTATGTCATTCTACTGGAAATATCCATGTTCCACTCATCTGCTCCACATATTTCCCTTATTATTCTCTGGTTTTAGAGTCAGGAGGGCCACAGAGCCTGGCTGCTGTAAGCTTTTCCAGAAGAAATTACTTTGAGCTGAAGCAACTCCACAAAGCATTCTAGTTTTCATGAAGCTGTATATTTTGAAGAAATATATTTAGTTGAAATAGGCTTTGCTCTAATAAAAATATACAGCCCAAACCTACCAAACTGCCATTGTCCAGTGAAGCTGTTTAAAACCATCACTAATTGTAAGATGGAGCTTTTGATTGCAAATGGAATGAACTGCACTCGCAGAGCCTGTTCCCTCATCACAGAAGTTAATGGGAGTTTTGCTTTGCAGTTCGTTCCCTGTTTACAGTTTCAAGCTCAAAATCCCATTTCATACATACAGGCTTTTTGGTTTCAGTGAAAAAAGTGCATCAGTAAGAAGCAGCTCAGTGAAAAAGCTAGTGTGATCAGGACCATAACTTGTTAAAAATAGTTGATCCGTGTCTTTTCCTCATCGCTGTCACAGTAAGACCTCTTCCTTGCTACCGAGAAAGTCATTGCAGTTAATGGAGAATAGCTCACTTCCACTGAAATCCCATGCAGTTTATAACACTCAGGAAGTAAATCCAAGTTTGCTGGAAGCCAAAGTGTTCAGCCACTTCAGAACCCCTCGGTCAGTGGTGCCCATCAGTATGGACAGGCTGCTAGTCTAAAATCCAGAATCTTAAAATTAGAGGATACTGTTTTGAAAAGTATTGGTACTAACACTGAATTACTTTTCATTTCTTAGGCAAAAATCTGTGGGGTGTATGTGTGTGTGAGAGAGAAAATATTGAAACATCAGGAGCAACCATTAAAACTATTTCCTTGGCATCCAAACCAGATGATTCCATCTTGAAAAGAAAATGTGGAAACTAACTTTCATTTTCTTCAAGTGAATACAGAAGCTCTTCATCTCTGTGGAGCACTAGACTTAAAATGTCTGCTTTTGTATATATTAAAAATAAAGCTTAGCACAATTAAATGTCCTTGAACCATGAATAAAATATACTATTTAATATACCATATAATTCCTAGATTCTATAGAGTATTATGTCCTCACTCAACTTCAGGGAAATCCGAAGGATTATTTGCACAGTTATAGTTAAACATACCCCCAGATTTTTTGGTGGGATGGGACCGAAGCAGCATTTCCCAGGGCTTTATCACAAGGGGAGTCCAAAGCTGAATGTGAGAAAACCTGTCCTTGAACCAACTGAATGACCCTAATGCTCTACGTGAGAGCTCGATGCCTCTTCCCAGCCTTAGAGCAAAGCATGGATTTACCAAAGCTAAAATTCTGCTCTTCAGCAAAAAACTCTTCCCAGTCAGCTTGCCAATTTCCCCAAGTAGCATACCATTCTAGCCATGGTTTTCAGCCCACCCTGAAATAAAGCTTGAATGTTTTCCCAGGCAGGTTCACCTGGTCTCTTATTTCAACAAGCTCCTTTATTCCAGTGCTGTTTTGATCAGTTTGTTATTCTTACCTGTGAGGATGGCTAGGATTGGAAATATCTTCAGCACTGTTGCAAACATCCTGACGCTGGGAGAGAAGAGAGACCAGCTGCTGCTTCTGCCTTCAACTAAAACTCAACTGCTATGTTTTTTTAAGTGGGTTTTTCTTTCCCTTATCAGCTGTCTATCAACACGTCAATAAGCTTTTTCATTCTCCTTCTTTATCATGTGTGCCTTTCTCCGACTAGTGGTGTAACTGTTCAGTTGAAGCCATTTTGCTTGGTTTGAGTAACTGAAGGTTTTGTTAATAATAAACCTTTGAGTCAGAGAAACCCAGATTCTCCCACTTTTACCGGGCCCCAGCAGTATTTGCCTATGTAAGTAGGCACTGAGTACAAGAAAAGCATTTGCGGAGCTAATTAATGGTCAATCTGATTACCAGTGTTGGAGTCAGGCCTAATATGAATAAGGAATAATCTTTATTTCCTTTTAATTCCATAATTTCTTTTTTTAAATGGACATGTGGAGATAATAAGTTAGTACATTTTCATTTTAAAACTTATTTCTCATACAATTTTATACAGAATGATTACATTGGACTCATTATAACCTTAAAATTTCCGTATTGAACTCATCAATAACATAACACACAAAAATAAAGATAAAATAAAAGTTATCTTCTAAAGCAATAACAGAATCTGTTTCATCTAGTTTTAATCCATGAAGTTGTATGCTACCAATACAAAATGACAAGGTGAATATATTGGTTTTTATTTAAATGCTAACACCTGATTTATACAGTGAAAAAGCCATGGATGAAGATTAGGACTTGAAGAACTAATTACAATAACTTACAATGGATTAGCAGCTCCTTAGTGAATGCAAAAGCCTTCGCTAAGTTTCTGAAGCTCTAAAGGAACTGAAGGTGCTCAGCTTCTTGCAGGAGCCAGCTTGGCTGTCTTTATTCCATGTCATTTGATGGAGGCTAATTCAAAGCCCCGAGCTGCGACATGAGTAGCTGGTTCTGCCTACACAGCTGTGTGTGAGTGTAGGACATAAACATCCAGCTGAGGACGTAACAGAGGGCGGCATTGCCTTTTAGATGTGTGACTGTACCTAGGGTCCAGGCTCTCCCTCGGCTCTAATCTGGGTAGATTCTTCAGCGTAGAAGTGGTGAGTTACTGGTTGCATCAGTTACTATTGGGATGAGGTTTATGGACTAATCTCTGAGCATATGTTAGGGTTTGATTCAAGAACTTTATAAAACATGTCTTGTCTTTAGTTCTGACTGCCAGCACTTCACACAGCATTCCCACTGGGTGGGCAGTGCTTGTCTTTTAGTGATGGGGAGAACAAGACATGGAATGATTGAATGTCTCATCCGAGAATTCATAGCTGACCCAGGGCCCAAAAAGGAATATGTACTTTGAAAGTCTGAAATTCAAATTCAGGTTTCTTCCAAAACATGAAAATTGTTTAGATGCACCTTCAACTAAAGAAGGGTGGAGAGGTCCCAAGTGCACATAGGAAGTTCTCATTGGCTTTCTCCAGGTCAGCCTAAAATGGGAGCTGCTGCTGTTTTCCAGTCATTTAGCTATGGCTGAGCACAAATGATCTGAACATGAGCACCGTGTACAGACCCATTTCAGTGATCGCCTGTGGATAGCTCCATAATACCCAGAAGGAATCTGCTCACAGAGCTCTGACCCTTTGCAAAAGACAGCAATTTTCAAGACGAGGCAAAAAGCCTTCCCACCTCACCCTACAGGTCAGCAAACACCTGGGTGATCCTGTGTCTTTACTGCAATATCAGTATGTCCTCTAATTCCCTCTCATTTATCAACACCAAAGTCCTTTCTCTGGCACTTAAGTCACCCTCAGCTAATATATATTTTCTCCCTGTTATGTTCCCTTTTTGTCAATTAAGTCTCTGAAAGATGACAGACCTACATGCCTGGAGGGTGAAATTCTGAGTTTGACCAGAGAACAGGAGCCAATAACACAACTTCTGCACTAATATGTGCCAGTTTAAGCTTGGGATGCAGGGCTGAGATTACCAATTATGGAGCGGGTATATCTCATAGCAAATGATTATAGCCATCAATCCTGTTTTACAGAGGATACTGAACACCACTAGCATTTACTTTTCCCTATTACTAGCCTGGGGCTCATTTCACACCATCAAACCAGAAGCACGTACCCTAACACTAATTTTCTAAGCCATCCAGGGCTATTCTCCTGTGAAGGTAATCGATGGTACCTGTCAGCTGCTGGGTTTCCTTTTAGCTCATCGCTACTGGAGAGCAGCTCTGCCTCTTCAAATGTCACCTTAGAAAAAGAACTGACTGCAGAAAGCAAACTCTGGTTTGGTTTGATGATACTTAAGTTACTATGGGATGATGAAGAAGCTCTCTCTTACCCCTCAGGCCCCTGGCTAAGAGGAGAGAACAGCCCAGAGTGCAGCAGTGGCAGCAGTCACTTTGCCATGGGTGGAGCAAAGACTCTTATCTTGAGATTAAATGCAAGGGGCCAGTACCAGGAACTGTGTGTTAAGAGACTTTGTGACTCAAATCTGTGTACACTGAAATGTATTCAGAAATGTTCCCTTCCAAGCAACTCCCTTGTATTCACTCTATAAATAGAAGTGCCAGCCATTAAAAAAATGAAGACCAGAGGCACACCAGAGCCAGGCAGCATCGGCCAGCCAAGCACTGCCCTGATATTCAGGGTTGCTTCTGTTGGCGTGAAACCTAATTTAAAAACTTCCTGTAGAATTCTGTGTTTAACTTGACAAAGTTCAGCAGCACTTGAACTGCATTGTCTTCCTGGAATATGTTAAATATGTCATTGTTCAACGACACCAAGCCCAGCATAATGTGATTTACAAAGCTCACTAGTTCAGTGTCGCATCTGATTACTGGGGATGAAGAGTGTAATTAAAGATGCAAACAAGTACAGGAAAAGAGCTGCTTTAAGCCTCGAAATCCATTGTTAGGTTGACTTTCAAATGCACTTTACAGTTTGCTTGCTTATTACACAGCCTCATTTGTCATCTAAAAAATATTTATAAGCTTTTGCTGGAGTGATTGCTGCAAAAAAGGTATTTTATGAACTCACTGTTATTTTCAAGCTCACAGAGAGTGCGAGTCTGTAATGGTACTGATAATATAAACTCTTCTGAGGGAAGCACCAGGGCTTGTCACCTCAAAATAACTTCATCAGAAATGTATTTAATCCTCTGTATCCCCTTCCCAAAACAGGCACAGTTTATTATCAAAAAGCATTTCCTTATAGAGGTGTTGGACTGCTGGTTTTTTATATTGTCCCTTTTCTCACTTTAAGTACTTCTACCTTTTAACCATTCAAAAGGCAGACTCCCCTGGAGCAAACTCTTCATCCAACAATCTTTCCTCTTTCTGGGGGTGATTAAAAGAGGGCACCAACATGAGATACAGTGGATCAGTGGTTGCCAGATGATGAGAGGGCTGCATGGCCAGGCACCAGCACTTTGGGCTGGGTTTGTTGCGCTTGTACCTGGACTTTCTGACTTCCTTCATATGTTTCTCTGCTGGCCAGTGTCTCCACTTGGGTTTCCTGGGCAGGGCAGTGTGTCACATCTGGCTGTCCTGCGTTCATAGGTCTGTGTCCTGAGGATGGCATAAAAACTGTTGGGTCAGTGTCGTGGGGTACCCTCAGTGGGTTTGGCCACTGTAAGCATGCCTCCTTTCTATCCTGCTTGCCAGTTAGCAGCTTTGTCCCCAGAGATAAACTCTGCCTTATTGTAAGTGGTGTGTATCACATTATGCTGAATTCCAGCTAGATATCCCATGCTCCACATGGTTGGAATAGCTCCTGTTTTGACAAGTGATCTGTCAAGGCACATGCTGGCAATTCAAGAGGTGTCTGTGCTGAAGTCAGTAGCCCAGGGTGCAGCAAGGGGTGAGCACCTGAGGTTTTCAGATTTTACCTTAAACGTACTGAAATCCAGTAGAAATGTGCAGAACAAGCCATTTAAGCACCCAGCATCATCTTTATCAGAACAAGTGTGGATTGCAGTGTTCTGGCCCTGTCCTAGCTGGGGAGTCAGTCTGTCCTTGCCGTGCCCCTGGCAGTTTTGGGTGGATGTAAGCACTTTTCATTGCCTGACAGGGACAAGTATGTTGTTGGGTGCAGACAGGCATCACCCCAAAGCTGGCTGCACTCTGCATCCTCAGTGTGCTAAGGAATAACACCTGCAGGGCACTTTGACTACGTATAAATCTTTATTTTACTCATGAGCACTAGTAAGACCAGGTTTATCAGCACTATTCTCCCAACTGGTGGCTGTGATGTGACCTCAGACTGCTCTGTGATGTGAAGGTACCCCGACTCCCTTCCTGCATCCTTCCCACCACAACCTTGTGCTTCCCGTTTCCCTGGTTTGGTACTGCCCCTACTGGCATTTCCAGCACCACCCCATGATTTCTGTCCCGCTCAGCTCTGAGAAGCTGTGGGCTGTGCAAATCCTGAGAAGCTGTGGGCCCTGCAAGTCGGCTGGAGGCAGGACTTCATGGGAGAGGAAGGGGATGGAACTCCTTCCCCAGCACAATGTCCCATGGATCCATCCCAGCCACATCACCCCTCAAAAACAGGGCTACCTTCACCACTGTAATTGGACATGATGGCTTGTTCTAGTGGTGGCACTAGACTACTAAATTTACACCCAAGTCTCCAAAGAGTGCTGCCTTCACACCGTCACTTGCTGGCTTCAGCTGTCTATGGAGGAACACTTGTAAAGAGCCCTTTGTGGAGTTATAATCTGAAAGTTTTCAGGAAAAATCAGGTGCAATGTACCTTTTTGTCTCTCTCTCTCCTCTCCCCAATCTAGGAAAGGCAGCAGGCTGCAAACTTTCAGAGTGTCTTTGAACCCTCTGTGCACAAGCAGATAGCCAAGCCAGACACAGACCCAAATCAAACCTGTCCTTTCATCAAAGGAAAATAACAGCACTGGCAGACACAGAGCTTCCCCTGTGCAAACAACTGTTCCTCTTTAAAAGGGAACAAAAGAAAAGGAAACCAGCTGGAGCTGTAACTGAAAAACAATCAGAAGAAAAGCTTGGATATGGAAATAAACAAACAGGCTTCCAGTAGGCTGAGGATTTAATGATGCAGGGAGAAAGGTTGCCTGAGGAAAGCTAAGACAACGTCCCCCGCCCTAGGTGATAACTGTGGAGTCCAAGAGAATTGTGTATCCCTGTAAAAGCTGCAGAGGATAAATACTATCAGACCTTGAAGTGCAGTCCCCTGCCAGACACCCTAGTAGGCACCTAAAAAAACATTGTCCCAAGTGGGTGACTCTCTGTGCCAGTCTGTCCACAATATTTCCACTGCTATGAGGAAAATCACACCTTACAGAAATGGGATGTGGGAGAACAAAGAACTCCTGCACACCCACGCTGCTCCTGTCCTCTCCTGTCCTGGGGGATGCTCCCAGGGTGCCATGGACATGGTACTGCTGCCTGCTGCCTGCCACCACACCAGCCAGGCCCTCCCAGAGGCTGGCACAGGGGAGTACCTCTGCACCCATCCTGTCCAGGGCTCTGCAGGAAGAATCTCAGCTGTGCCAGGGATGCTGCTAATGGAAAAGGGATGGCAAATCTGGTGCAGGGGACAGCTTTGAGCCAGCTGTTAAGGCACTTTTTAAATATAGCCCCTGTGGGGCTGGCAACAGCCTGGGACTTTATTCTAACATTTTTCACATTTCTGGACTCTTGCAGCTGGAGTAGCTTGGACATTTTAGATTGCTCAGAAGTGGGGCAGGCAGTTAATTCAGAGGGATTTTGTTAAGAACATGAGAGATTCTAGACTGCTACCATCTGATCTGGCCTGTTTGACAGACACAGAAGAGGTAGGAAGTTTTCTTATCCTGTATTGGCTGTAGGAGGCTGGTGCCTGCTGCAGCTGGAGGGATTTGTTCGTATGCAACACATTGCAATAGAGCTCTACCTCCTGCACTTGCAGCAGTGTTTATATAGTTAGCCAAGTCCTCTGTGAAATCAGTACATATATAAGCACCTGGATAAATTCGTGGATCTAGCTCAGGCCTTTTCAGTTGTTGGTAACAGTCCCCCTGTCTTCCCTGCCTTCAGTCTTGAGAAAAGCTTAAACAGGCAGAGAAGCAGCTGCTCATGATGGTGTTCCAGACCTCCAGGGGATACCAGTGCTGCATCCACGCAGCCTAGGATTGGGCTGCCTTGGATTGTGCTGGACTGGGATGATGGAAGTGCTGGAGTGCTGCTTGTTGCAGAGTGATAGTTTTTCAGCAGTTGTGGTGTTGGTATAAATGGTAAATTTTATTCTCTCAGGCAGGCTGTGCATCGTGGCTGATGCAGGCTAAGGAATGACTTTCTAACAAAAAGCGCTACCATTTATTATAATCCATTTATTTGATGCTGTAGTTCAGGTGTCAAAGCCAGAGCAAGCTCTCTGCTGCATGATAAATCACAGTAAAATGGTTCTATCTTTGTAGAAGTGCAGTTCCCTTGAATTTGCTTTGCCTGCATAACCTTTTCACTGCGTATGATTAACTCTTGTTCTTATGTCTTTATTTTCCCTACGTTCTTTTTCATGTAGTTTCAGAATTGAAGCTAATAAAGCAAAACAAAATTGAATACTCACAGTGGGGATCTGGGAATTAAACTGTCTATCAAGCCTACTGAAGGGAAAGGTCTGTTTTCTCATCATCATTTGCATTTTCATAGGTTAACAATTTCTGAAACTGTTAAGTGATACTGTTCCTTGAGTTTGGCAGCATTGGTTGAACTTGTCTAAAATGAAAAATGCTTTCATCTTAACAGTGCATATAACTGTATAATTTATATGGTGTCTGCTTGCTTTAACAGGTACGATAATGTAATTTTAGAATTACTGTGCCAAATTAAAACCTGGCATAAAATTCATGCAATTGTGCTGAACTCCGTGGTTTCCACTTGCTTTTGCTGCCTGTCAAATGGAGGGTTTCTGTGGATGGACTTTAAAGCAATGCTAGGGCTTGCTGCTTTTCAAATGCACAAATTCATGCTGTCAAATGAATATAAGGCAATCTCATTCTTTGTTTTAAAAATAGATAGATTTTAATTTTGCCTGTTTTAAGCAGGTGCGCAGACACAGGAACCTTAGTGCTGACCTCATCTGCTCCCTACTCCAAGGAGGGAGGAATTGCTAAACTCATTTGCTTTTGGCATGCTCCATTTTAGGTAAGAGACTAAATCAGCCTCTGGTGCCTGGGCATTGCTTTGCCTGCCCAAGTTTCACCTAGGTGCTAGTCCTTTTCATTTCATTTCACGTAACTGGCCCCCAGAGGGAATTGATGTCTCTGGGAGAAGCTGTTCCATGTCCAGGCTCTGCAGCTCAGCTGCCCTCTGAAGGAGCCTAAATTCAGTGAGACTGCATGGCCTTTTTCTTAGGGAGGCAGAGTACTGATTTGTATATGCCATTAATTATTGATTACTAGTTGTATAGCTCATTTTCCTTTAGCTGCCCTTCTCCAGGTGTGCTTGCCAGGGCATCCCCAGTGGTGGCTGGAGCCTGGCTCTGCCTGCTGGGAGCCAGCTTCCCACCGCTGCTCCAGCACCAGCTCCTTGAGGTGGGATGTGTTTTCCTAGGCAGACTCTGGATTCCCCAGAGCTGAGCAGTGTTCTGGAAATGCTGCAGTATGTTAAGGTGAACTAAGAATGACTGCTTGCTTAGTGCCTGGTTTTGAAAAGACTTTTCCTTTTGATTACCAGGAGATTCATAAGGGGAAAAGGTTGCTCATTTAGATGGTTTTAATTTTCAGGAAGAATTATATCATGTTTCCTATCCTGCTTTGTTAATAATCTCGTTAGAGTTGCGTTAATTATTTTAATTACACTGAGTATGACAGTGCAATGGTGTGATGTGATGAAGTTGTCGAGCTGAGGACCAGCTACCCTGAATCAAAAACAGTGCAGAAGACTGGCAGAGTGAAACTGAAGCACTTTCGTCCTTATGCCTTCTATTTGCTTGTAGCAGGCAACCAAAGTTATTCATCAACTGAGGAGGACTCAGATCCTGTAGCCCGGCAGCTTTGTTACATGCTGTGTATTAGCAGCTGGAATTCTTTGGAAGCACTTGCTATCCTTCAGTGATCAAGTAGGCAGTGAGTTTACAAACTGGAGGGAAGTGATGGCAAATGAAACTGTCAGCAGCCTGTACATCAGGGGAGCAGCTGGGAAAGCGATCACTCAGATGACTTCATCTGATAAACACATGAATCTTAATAGTGTGTAGAGTATAACCTTTGAAGAATAACTGTCTAATCCAGTTGTACACAGCAATTTGCTTCAAATAAGCTAATAAAAGCAGTGGGGCAGCCTGGCCTGGCACGGTTACATCCCTGTCATGCCTTCACTTATGGCAGCAGGGTTTTGCAGCTGTGCAAACATGTCCTGTCAGTGGAGAAATCACTGGTCCATGTCCAGTAGCCATGGCATGCTGCACACCAGCCCTTACTCTGCAGTCCAGCGCCATTGGGCGAGGAGCATGCTTGGTTTATGGTGCCTTCAGCCAGGCTTTGTCCTGCACATCTGCTGTGCAAGGCCATGTCCTTGCTCCCACGGCTTCCATTGCTTCCCTCAGGCCAGGTTGGTGGGTGCTGCATAGCCCTGGGCACCCAGGGTGCTGTCCTGTGGTGCCCTGTGCCAGCAGGGTGCTGCACACCAGCCCCACTCCTGCAGGCACCTCCACTGGCTCAGCTGGGCTCCTTCTCACCCAGGCGGCTTCACAGCACTCAACTTACTCTAAAAATCTCAATTTACAAACTACCCTGGAATTCCCAGGCTCTCACAAGGAAAAAGCAAAAAGCTGCAGGTTTATACGGGTATCCCAAAGAATCAAATTGTGTTGTAAAATTATCAGAAGTGCAGCAGGGCTCTTTCTGCTCTTTTCCTCCCAAAAATCTGAATATTGCTGCTGTACCAGAGATGATGTAAAACTCCTACTGGGTGGCCTTTTCTATCATGTTCAATAAGTAAAGTGATATGTTCTTGGAGCCTGTATGAAATACTGAAAAGCTTCCAATTCTATAAACAGACAGCCCCCAGAAAGAAATAATGGCTTAAAATCCGGTTCAGGGATGTACTTATTGGCACCACTGATGTGGCTGGTATCGAATTAGCAGTAGCTTTTTGTTCTGCAGGTTAATGTCATATATCCGTCCAGGAGTCATCATCCATCACAATCACTGTCTTTGCATCCCTAGAGAAAGCTGTTTGCAGTTCACTGTGATTTTGGGAGTCAGGTCATACCCTAGTTGACAACTGACCTGGAGCAAATGTATTAGAGTGGTTGATCATTGCTAGCAGTAATTACATGTAATTAAAGTGCCTTCCTGGGACAGCAAGACCCAGACCTTGCAAATGAACATTTGCAGCCTTGATTTTGATCCCGTGAAGTTGTTGAAATCAGCCACGTGCAGGCAGCTGTGGGAGCAGGGCTGAGCTCTGGGGAGAGGAGGAGACCACCAAGCACACGAGCTTTTGATTTTTTTACACACAGCTGCTATTTATCTGTGTTTCATCCTAATACGTGGCATAGGGGATATATTGACTAAGGTGCACATTGTAAAATGTATCATTAACCATGTAATAATTAATGGCTTCCCCTAAATCCCTACCTCTGAGCATGGTGGTGAATAATGATAAGAACAGGCACTTTATATTTGCTGTATCTATCCTTTTGGTTGCATGGAAAAATTTTAAATAGTTGCAAATACGCCCTAAGAGAGCAAAAACCAGAAGGCAAAACAGTTATGTACACAATTTTTATTTTTTAAAGTAATTAAAAAAAAATTTTCATTATTTTTATGGCCTGTTCATGCTTTTGACTATTGGGAGGGGCTCTACTGAAGCACAAGGCTACCATGAATCATATGGCTCTAGAAAGGATTAAAAATTATTAGCAGCCTCTTGCGGTTGGGACTATTAAAGCCAACAAGGATGATGTCTCTCCTGGCTTTTCTACTTCAATGCTGTATTAACAATAATAAGAACAGTAACATAGTTGACAAGTAGTTGATAATTTCTAGAAAGAAATTGATTTGAATAACACCATCTTCCCTGTAGTTTAAATACCATTCATTGGCTACTTGCATTTTTGCAAATATTTCCTTTTTTAGGCCATAAACTGACCAAAGGGATCAACATAGATGGTGTGGGAGTTCATCGCAAGGGCTGGCTCTTGACAATTAAAAAGGACTTGTTTAATTGTGATTGAGCACAAATCCATGTGACATTTTTATATGCCTTAAGTGTGCTGTCCCTTGTTGTAGCAGCTTAATTGCACAGCCAAAGAACATGCAGCAAATCTTTCCTGTTTCCTTAGAAATTGCTATTTTTGTGATCCCATTCCTGTAAGCAAACTCATTTTGCGCAGTAATCCCTCAAGGCAAATACAACAAAAGCAGTATTTCCGCTAAGCAAATATCAGCAGAATGCATTTAGGCATTTTTCAAGATTTCAATAATATAAAATTCTAGCAGAGTTGTTTCGTTCCATGCATGTAAAGCCTGGTTTGATACCTTTTTTTGCTTTGTGTCCATTAGTGGCTTAAAACCTCATTGCAACCTTCTGAGATGGGAATACACGCAGGTGAGCGTTTCTGCCCAGCTTGGTTTGGTGGAAGGAGCAAGGGAGGAAAGGAAGAGATACCTCACCTGTTGTAAGAGGACAGGAAAAAGAGTTCTCCCCACTTTTCTTAAGGAGAAATCATCTTCAAACTGATGTTCCTTTTTCGTTGTAAAATAACTATGCTTAAGAATTCTTGATCTGCTCTGACAGCATATCAAGGCACTAAATACTAAACACACTTTGTCCTCTAAGATTCTGGTTGTAAGCCGTTTTGACACCCATTTGTTTTGACTAGGAGCTCTTGCACTGATGTCTGGCAGTTCAGTGGGACTTCTCTCAAGACAGATGTTTACTTATAGTACTTAAAATCTACTGGGAAAATGTGGGCTTTAAGTTCAAAATGTGTATGTCATGAAGAGTCTCGTGCACAGCTCAGCACAATCTGTAAAAATAGCCTAAGTGAGAGACTGGATGAAAGCACATATTGTGATAGAGAACCCATCTTGAAACTATCAGCTTCCACAACACGCACAGTCTGTGCCCGTTGCTGGGGAAGTTACTCCTTAAGACGTTGTGTGAGTTCATAGCTGAAATGTTGAACTTTGCCTGGCATACATTTATTCTGGAATAGGTTATGTTACATATCTGAGTTATAGGGGGCAAAACTGGAAATCCCAGAGCTGAGCATGTGGAGGGCTGATTGTGACAAGGACTTCTGGTGGACCTGAAATGTTTGTGTGGTGCCGAGTCTTGTGCTGGAGCAGAGCAGTTTCACATTGCTAAGCAGCACTTAGGTTTCCTGTGTTACCTGACAGATCCATGAACAAACCCAGCCCCTGATTATCCCACTGGTAGGAGGGTTGGTCGGAAAGGCCCGGCTCTCTGGGACTCTGGTACCCTGCCCTGGCTGAGCTTTCCTGCAGGGAAATGCAACAGGCTGAAGAATGCTGGTGGTGAAACAGCATCTGGGGGGAAGGTTGTGCCACCCTGGGTAACTCTGTCCTTCACTTTTATGTGCTGGAGTTTGTTCACTTGCAGGCTAAGGTGACTGCAGATATTTTCATTAAGTGGAGAAATATCTACTTTTTTTGTACCTTGCAAATGGCTTCACCTCGGCGGTATCTTTCAATTTGTGGTATGATGCTGCAGTTTAGCCTGTACTTAGGAGACCCTGTCAGAACCCAAGAGAAATCCAGTTTTAAAATGTGATTTGGACTGCAAGAGGGCAGCAAACTCACTAGTATTTCAAAGAAACCTCTGTGTGAAAGAAGATTTATTGTTTGCTTGTTTTTAAAGGCATGCCAGGATGTGTTCCCAACAGGAGAGACTGTATTATTTCCTCTTACAACACAGCGCATTTTTAAAGCCAGTTAGCAGCAAACATTTCTTTCTGATGGCTTCCTGCTGATGTGAAGGGAGCATGCAGATCATCCAGAGGGCAGAGATGGGACAGTGTGTGGAAGCGATGTCAAGCAGTATCATTTAACCATCAGCAACGCATTTCTGCCTGAAAATGGTAGACCTTTGCTAATTACCTCTCCTTGAGAAGTCACTTTCTGCTCCACATTGTTGTCTGCTGTAAGCTGAGCTACTGCATGAGTTGAAAGCCAAAGAATAAATTTCTCAGGATGCTTTTTGCCATAGGCACCATATGTCTAGCCTAAATCCTCAGTTCAGCACAGCAAACCTGGAGCAACAGTGGTGGTGAGAGCAATTGTATAGTGTTCCCTTTTCTGTGATGGTTTCACTCTGTTGTAGCACTGCCTCAACCTGAGCACTCATGGCCACAAATACAGATTTTGTAACCAGAGCAGTAGGTACCAATATACAATCAAAGGTGTTGTAGATCATGCACATGTAAACTCTCACCTGTTTCCTCTACTAACACTACCAGTCTTACACATGTTTGGAGGCCTGTTTTCCAGAAGGATTTTCCTTGTGCCCAGCAGGTTTTGCATGGTTAATTTCTGGCCACTGGAACGAAAAATGCTTTAAACACCACCGTTGGTCTCAAAGGAGTCTGGTTTGGGATCAGACTCTGCTTATGTCATCTAGAAGCAAGACTCCTTGGCCATATTGTCTCAGTTCCCTACACAGTCAGTGAAAGAAGGTGAGGCACATCAGGAAGGAGGTTCACACTCTTCCTCACCTATTGTAGGATGGGGTGATTCATCTCTACAGGTGTCTGTGTTCCTCCATTTCCATGGGGAAACCTCACCTCTAGTAACCAGCTCTTCTCACTACAGGTGCAAGTCTGGACCTTGCCCCAAGAATGGGGTGCAGACCCAAGCTCCTCCTGTCATTCGAGCCACGGGTATCTGGGTGTGCTTTGCCATCCCACTCTGTCACTAGTGGCTGGGATGAATGTGGCCCTATGAAAACAGTTGGCTTTGCTGTAAGCAATTAGTAACATCTTCCACATGATTTGTAAGCCTCTAAGAAAGTTCTCTGAAACATGAGCCAATTTCTCTTTTGAAATTGTTATTAAATAAAAAACCATCTTCAAGTGCCGAGCTAGATAGTATCAAAAATCTTTCATAGTCCTCACTGCCAAGCAATACAGATTTATACTTAGAACAGAAAGGACACAGAGCCTCAGTTTTCGATTAAAACAGCTCAGCTTTTCATCAGTAAAAACTGAGGTCCGCAGTGCCAAATAAAATAAGGCCAGGTTCTTAGCTGGTTTAAATTGGATGAGCTCCATGTAGCTTCAGTTGACCTGCACTGAATTTTGCTTGCTGGGTTTGGGCTGCTACGTGACTTTTCTTCTCTAACCAAGTAAGACACAGAGCCGGCTTGCAAGGGATGTGTCTAAGGAGACACATTGCTATTCTGCACCTGTTCAGTCCCAAATTCACGGTTCCTGCAGACATGAGGAGGATCCTGCTCATACACGGATTTATGGGTTTCTTTTCCTCTTTGGAGTCTGCATTTATGTTTATGGCTTGCTGGTGGAGCGTTTGCACTAATGGATGGGGGATTTTTATCTGTTTCTTTATTCTGGCATGCTGCAAACTAAAATTTTAACACCCAGTAGACAAAACTGAGAGGCACTTTGTTCTCAGTATGATATTTTTGTGACAAGACAGTGGGAAGTAAACGGTATCTAGAAGCACCATGTTCTTCCCTTGGTGCTCCCAGTAATTTTAGCACTGCAGTTACGTAGCTGGGTAGCAAAGTTAGAGAGGCCCATTGGGGTAACAAAAATTTGAATGAAAACCCCCAACAAAATACTTGCTGGTGATTTTGTCATGCTTCTGCATTTAGGTTCTTCTAACACTGAGCCAAACCATGAAGAAATGCCAAGAGCATTAATCACACTGCTATATGCTTTTCAGCTATCTTTTGGCAGCCTTTTGAAAGTCACAGCTAAAAATACTGAAAACACTCCAGGCTTAGTGGGATTTCAATTAAGAAAAGGGACAGCATAGAAAGAAAAAGACTGAGAAAAATGAGCTGTGTTATGGCTGTACTTACTGAGGTCCCAACCTGGTCAAGATCACAAAAGGACAGTTAAGCCAAATTAAAGGTGCTCCTTATCTAAAGAGGAGGCATTCATTGTACTCTGAAAAATTTTGCAGGTTTTGAGGGAGTTTTCTCCCTTATTGGAATACGAATGAACGAACTTTTGTCACTTCAACCACAGCACAAGGGGAGGAACTGCCACCAGAGACAGATCCCTGGCAGAGCAGTAATGTCTAAGGTTTATTGCAGAAGCAGTGGTGTCCTGGGGCAAGCCCAAGGCTGTTCTAAAACCTACCGAGGGCTTAAACAGCCCCAAGTTCTTCTTCTCCCTGTTTTCCCACCTAGCCTGGGTGCTCCAGGGTGGTGGGGAACCCTTCACCAGACCCACAGGGCCAGGGACACTGGTCCAGCTCAGGGATGTCCAGTCCCCTTTCCCAGGCATGCAGGTTTATGCACTTGGGCAGTATCATCCTTAATACACACCATCAGGGCTGCACATGGGCCATAAGCAAAGTGATCGTGAGAGATGCTCAGTGACTTGCAAGGGCAGGCAGCAATCGACATCTCCCAGCCTCAGAACACTGCCCAATATATGTTAAGCTTAATGGGCCAAACCTTAGACTTAAATCAGCAGTTTGTTTTAGGATACAGAGCATAAAAGCTTAAATATAGATCAGCAAGTAAATCCATTTTTTTCCCCACCTCTGCCTACTATTTTAGGGTTTTACGTGGCTTCTGCCAGTTGCTCTCATCGAGGGTTCAAGTTGAGAAAAGCATAGGAGTAGCTGGCTGCAGCAATTAAATGCATTGGTTCAGGTTTTACAGGCTGTTGTAAAGTAGCTCCCATGTGACTCTATTTACTCATTTCTAAGTCCCATTTTTCTCTATCACTGAACAGGACTGGCCAGAAATAAAACCTTTTCTAAGCTGTTGTTCCTTCCTCCACTTGATGCAGAGCCGTTAGCTCTCCAGCACCCAGAAATTCAAACTCCTAGTGATGTTTGGAAACTCTGTGTGTCTGTCACTTCAGAAGTGTACTGCGTGCTGCAGGGTTGTTACTTTACACCCGTTATCAAGCGTGGACTATAGTGACCTGAGTTTAAGGTGCCTGGATAAAAATGTGAAAGCATGGGCTGGAAATCCAAACAATATTATACCTATTGAATGCTTATATCAGAATTCCTCCTGCAGCTGCAGAATCCAGTTTGCACTGATTAATTTGATGCTGAAACCCCAAAATGGATTTTGAGCATCCAAGCCAAGTTACAGTAATAGCACAGTGCTCTTACTGATCCCAACAGGCGTTAGTGTTATTGCCATTGACTGGAGCTGAGATACAGAAAAGTTAAGTAATTGCTGTGGCATTACATGAAGTTAAAGTTAGGGTCAGGAGTAAGACTCTGGCTATTTGCCTTCAAAGCCAGAGCTCCATTTTGTAGCCTAAAGGCACCACTGAAAAAGAGTCAGCAGAGGAGCTGAAGGCTGACAGCCGGGCTGTCTCCCTGTTCCTCTCCCCAGCTGGAGGAAATGCACAGCTGCCATTAAACTTAGCTAATTGAGACCATTAGAGTGGTTCTGGTTTACTGCAGCTGGAAATGAGCATTTACAGTGGGAAAGTAAATACTCCAATGCGAGTGCTCCCATCTCCTGAACTTTTAACGTCACTCTTTTAAGAGAAATACTTTAATCCTGTGGTGTAGAGGCTCAGATTGCAGAGGCAACTTGGTCACTTTGCCTTGATGTGAGGGAACAGAGACCAATGGGGCACAGAGAGGGATGGAGGGCAGTGTCACGGGTCTGGATATTGAAGAGGCATCCAGCAGAGATGTAGAATCATAGAATCATTTAGGTTGGAAGAGACCCCTGGGATCATCAAGTCCAACCATCAACCCAACTCTACAAGTTCTCCCCTACACCATATCCCTCAACACCACATCTAATCTACTCTTANGGCCTCACCAGTGCTGAGTACAGGGGGACAATCACCTCCCTACTTCTGCTGGTCACACTATTTTTTGTGCAAGCCAGGATGCCATTGGCCTTCTTGGCCACCTGGGCACACTGCTGGCTCATGTTCAGCCTCCTGTCGACCAGCACCCCCAGGTCCTTTTCTGCCAGGCAGCTCCAGCCACACTGCCCCAACCCTGTAGTGATGCATGGGGTTGTTGTGGCCCAAGTGTAGGACCTGGCACTTGGCCTCGTTGAAGGTCATGCCATTAACATTGGCCCATCTATCTAGTCTATCCAAGTCCCTCTGTAGAGCATCCCTGCCCTCAAGCAGATCAACACTCCCACCCAACTTAGTGTCATCTGCAAACTTACTAATAGTGTTTTCTATGTCCCTATCTACATTGTCAATGAAGATATTAAAAAGGAAAGGCAATCCCAATAAACTGGAATCTCTGGGAATGTACCTTTAAGTCCTAACTCAGAGCTTAATTTTTGCTGGCTCAGGTCTGAAGCCAAGCCTCAGGGGCTTGGGGGAGATTTGCTCTCCATTATCTGCTCAAGCTGAAGAGTAGAACACCCCTCAGCCCCCAGCACCCCTCTCTGTTACCCCTCAAACTCTGACAAAAGAGAGGGATGGGTTTTGTTTTGTTTTGTTAGCCAGCACCCTGCTATCAGGAGAGGAGGCAATGCTGTGGGTGATGCACGCCATAGGGCTGTCTCACAGATCGCTGGGGCGAAGGCAGGCAGCTCTACCCTTGCTCTCCTAACACCTTGCACCTCTGAGGTGGGTCCTCTCGGCCCTGCCAAGGGTGGGATTAGCTGCCTCACCTTCACAGGCCAAAATATAAAATAAGGAAAAGCTATAGTTGGGAAAACTGAAAGGCTGTATAACCCCAGCCTACCTCCCGAACCATCACCTGCCCTCACCAACCCGACCGAACCCCTCCCAAGCCCCACCCCGGCTCCCGCTCCCAGTTCCGCACCGGTTTTTCTGCGGTGCTGCCGCCAGGGACCGCCGCGGCCCCGCCCCTCTTGGGGAAAACCCCGCCCTCCGCTCTTAGCCCCGCCCNCGCGTGGGCCCGCGGCGGCGGCGTGGGGCGTTCGGTGTGACCCTGTGAAGTAAGAGGCGCTGCGGTGGCTCACGGCGCGCTGGTCGTTACTGCGTCCCCGCTTCGTGCAAAGTTACTTGTGGGAGCGTGGAGCGCGCAGTGTCACCTCCCTGCGACTTCTGCTCTCTGTCTGTGCGTCCGTAGCCCCCCGCCTGGCGTTATTTACCGCGTTGTAAGCAGTCGGCGTGGCAACAAGAGTAGCGTTTATTAATTTTTGCTCCCTTTGCTGCCAGCTCTCTGGTGTGATCGATGCTATTCTATACGCTACGGTAACCCGTGCCTATTGCCATTTGGTAGTGAACCATTTTTAAATATAATAGTTTGCAAAGGAGCTTACACTCCCCAGCGATGTCACAGACCGTTCTGTGCCCCCTGTGTCTCTGTCCCCAGGGCAAACCATGGGGTACGGTCAAGATGGTGGAGATCTACTGTCCTGCCACTGTGAAACTTCTGTGAGGGTGTCAGCAGGTGAGGAGCAGATAGTTGTAAGGACTGGGCTCATCCTTATTTCTCTCCCTCCCTGCTCCACCTTTGGCAGAGTAGCTGAGAAGCTCCACGTGGGGACCTGAGTTTCTGCTCTCCTGTGCAATTCTGTAATTGAAGTGTAAGCTTGTTTTTTCCTCTTCAGCTCATAAATCTTGTCCCTTTAATGTGCCTCCATCACTGGGAAAGAGGCAGCCCTTGCCACAGTATGGCACAAAGTGGACAAAGTGTTCAAAGTGCTTTGGTTGCATTTAAATCAACATTGTTATCTATGCTTCAGAGATGTAGCGGGGCAAAAGAACAATAAAAGATGTTTGCAACAAAGTTGAAAGGAGTACATGGCTATCCTGGGGTGTCAACAGGCAGCAAAGCTGATTCATGGCTCTTGAATCAAAATCAAGTTACTGTTTTGCAAGCTAAACCTAATGGTACAGTTTGTCTTAGAGGGGAGAAAACAGGCAGGATCAGGGCTGCAGTTCAGCAAAGCTCACCCAGGGAGGATGCTGAATGCGGCCAGCAGCTGCTCTGCGTGTCTGCTGGAATAAGTTTGCTCTGCTCCAGCAGGTTCAGCCTGGGCTGTTACCTCCTTGCAGACAGGCAGCTTGCTGGGCTGAACATAGCACTGCAAAGCAGAGTGGTCAGTAGAGTGGAGTGTTACTGGGCAGGCATCTTACCCTCTGCAGTATAACATGCATTTTACATGACAGTACTGTCATACTGTTATGCCTGGGCAGAATTATAGTTGTCACTGCTCATATAAAAGCTCCAAAACTTACTCAGCTTGAGCACCTAGAAATAAAACCACATTGTTATCAGTGCAGGCGATGATCTCGTTACTCTTCTTCAAAGAATCTGTCTTCCCCACCTCCCTGCAAGATTTGCTGAGTATTCATGGAGCTGCACAGATGGAAAAAACACCTTGTCTGCGCAAGAAAATGGTACCAGATGATCATCTGAAACTGATTTTATTTTTAGTGATTTAATTAAATTGGTGCAATCTGTGTTTGGATTTCTCACTAGTTTACTTAAACTTTATCTTGAGCTAAACTAAAAGACAGACAGTGTCCACACGCAGATTTGTGCTAGTTAAAGCACATCTGTTTATAGTCATGTCTGTAGTTAGTTCACCTACTGTAACTTTGTTCTGTAGGGAAAACCTAACATGAGAATTGTGCCTTTATGATGAAATTAGCGTGGCAACTGATTTATTCAATTAGTAATTAATTTCCTTGTGAATTCAGACTGTCCATCTCTGGTAGTATTAGCCTTCTCACATCTGTGGGTTTTGTACATCACCCTTCACTGGGAAGACTTAAACAGAAGATTGTTAGATCTTTCTACCCAAGGAGCACCTAAGTGAGCAGGGGAGAGAGAGTACAAGCAGGTGTGCTTTTTTCTTATCATAGATAAGAAGTGCTGCCAGAGTTACCTCCTGTTCCCCTCAAGTCAGTCAGCTCCTAGAGCACATACATAGCTCCAAGAAGTGAATTCATGACTGAGTTTATGTTTGCATTGGAAAGGTGCATTATTGATAGAATAGTTTGGGTTGGAATGGGCCTTTAAAGGTCATTCAGTCCAACCTCCCCTGCAATGAGCAGGGATACCTTCAGCTAGATCAGGTATGTTCAACTAGATCTGGGATCTTTTTCCTGGAAGAAGAATGTTTAGCTTATTAAAAAACATTCCCATGTATGAATTTGTTTTCTCATGGGACAAGATTTGTGATGGAAGGTGAAGTTGCAGTTTCATTAATGGGATTACTCTCCCTGGAGTTCACTTTGCCTCTCGGGGTGACAAAGTAAAGCAGCTTTATTTATAATTGTAGCACAGTGCATTTCTGTACTCAACCAGGCACAGCACAGACCAATCCAGGCCTCGGCGTATGCTTGGAAATGAGAAAAGTGGGGAATCCCAAATCAGGCATGAACTTGAGCTTCATTTTTCTCTCCTTATCCTGGTGTAGCCCCTCTGTGTTTTGGCATCACACACCAGAAACTGCTGATGGGGAGATTATTTCTTAGAAGACTGTTTCCAAAAGTTTCTTTTTCCCAGGGGCTGGAGGGAACTATACCTCAAAAATATACCTAATTTTCAGCACCTACTAGATGCATCCTGTTCTCCACTTGACTTCATTCCATTTTTGAGCTATTTCAGAATCATTCAGGCGTGGCTGAGGCTTAAAAAATATCTATGTCCAGAAGGAAGGATCCCTCAGTCTGCAAAGTGCCCTGGATGGACAGCGCTGGTTTTCCATGAGTTTTAGCACCATGCTCTGCCTCATGCCATCGGGCTCAGCAGGCAAAGGAGTACTAAGGAACTGGACCCCAGGGTTTTTTTTTTTACTTCTGTTAGCGTGTTACAAAAACGGGAGGGTTTTTTGTTTTTTTTTCTTTTCAGCAAAATGGCTTTGATTCTGCGGGCTCCTAACCAGCTCCAGACAATGAGGCAGGTGTTGCAAGCTCAGTATTACTGGGGCATAACAAGCAGGGTCAGGAAAGCAATTTGTAATATGTCCCCACTGGAGGCAAACATGGAGAAATTACATTTGGAAGGAAGCAAAGTTTAGGTCAGCAAATATTTTTCAGGGTCAAAAATAAAAGCCAGAAGTTCTCATGAGTGGTTGCTTTTTTTAATTCATCTTCCAGCCCTGCAGTTTCTTTGTCTGAACTGAACCAAAGCTTACCTTCCTTCTCCCTTTTTCATATTGAAAATACCCAGTTTCTGAGGAGGAGTGAGTGACAAATGGGGACAGAGAGATGATTAGTCTAAACGTGGAACCTTCACCCACAGTGGTCTAGCTCTAAGGTGGTAATTTCTCACTTGTAATTACCATATTTATTCATTGTTGCCTTTTCAAATCTAACAGCTGAGAAGATGCTTTTCAAAGCAACCTTCATACAACAGAGCATCTAAAACCACTGTTAGTGGCACAGCTGGGCTCTTTAAAGCTGGTATAAAGTGACTTCTCCTTTGGCTGTCCTGGACACCAGGATATTGCTCTGGTGGAAGTGTCAGTGCAGCAGAAATGCAGCACGAGGAGCAATAAAGTGGGTCACAGCTAAGCTGTGGGGATGAAGGCTTGCTACAAACTCACAGACTGGGAATCACGAATTCTTTTAAAACTCTGTTTTCTTGAAGACGTAAGTGCAGAGTTAGCACACACGTCCGCCTATGCCTCTGCTCCACACCCCAAAGCCAATGCATTTAGTGGTGATGTGGGAGCACTTCCCTCCACCAGAACTCCCACCTGTGCTGGGGCTGGATGGAAGCAGAGCGGGGCTGGCTGGGTGACAGATGTAGCCAGGTCTCTGAAATGCTGGCATCCTGTCCTGGAGCTAGGACACGGCCATCCTCGTTCAATGGGATATTAGAGGATTTCTCCATGTCCCAGGCGGCAGTGCTTGTTTATTTGTGTTCTGGCAGTCTGCAGAATTACAGTGAACTACATCCTGCAAGATCTGCAAATAGTCCCCACCTATGAAATAAACAAAAGTCTCAAATATTTAAACTAAAGCATTGGATTATCGGTTTATCCCCAGTGAAAGGCCTTATTGACCTTAAGGAGTCTGAGTCACACTTCTCTGATGATGGTTTGGGTTTTCTCAGGTGATGCTGGCTGTGGGAAATAATGGTTAGCACTGCAAAATTCAGCCTTTTGTTTACCCTAGCTAGGATGGTTCACTTTATTTAAAATGGATAAAAGGAAGTAAATTATATGTATGCAAATTCCACCCATGCAGTTCCTTGCTAGGAGGAAATGAGTAGAGCTCAGTGTAGATAATTACTGGTGTGACAGTTAGATTGTGTTGGGTAGAAATGTGTAAGGGAGAAAAATCCTTCTGCATCATTCTTTAAAAAATGAAGCTGTAGCCTTAACAAAACCTTCTGTAATAGTGTGGGTCTCATACCTTCTTTGGAAGCAGTGGTATTTCTGAGGCTGAGTGCAAATGAGCAGAGTTCGCCCGCTTCTGATGTGGTTGGCAGAGCATTTCCTCGATTATGCATTCCCCACATGCACTGAATAGGGGAGTTCACTCAGTTTTTTTGGCTTAGCATTATATTGTTCTAAAATATCTTCTACTGGCTGCTCTCAAGGGGCTGGGCTAGAGACCTTCTTGCTCTGATAAATTCCTGCAATTCCTATGCGCCTAAGAGCATCTCAGGGCCATTCTTGATCAATGGATGTCCTTCACTAAAGCTGCCCAGGGGGAGGAGGAGGAAAAATATTTTAATAAAACAGCTGAGATTCTGCATTGTGCTGAATGTTATTGGAAAGTGTAATCTGAGACAATGACTGAAACTGAGAGAAATCACCTGAGGCTGTGCTCACAAGGAGCTGAGCAGTATTTCTTGTTCTGGGATGCACATCAGAGCGAAGAGCCATCACTAGGGTCAGAGCTACTGTCTTCCAGCCTGCCCCACAGGCACTGCCAGAGCTGCCGTCAGTAGTGGCTATTGGTAGGGTCTAGCTGCTTATCCTTGAGTCTGAGGTGGGAACAGCACATCATGTCAGGTACAGCTCATGCTGAATAGAAAAAAATCTCAGTAAAGTCTGTGAGCTTGAGTAATTTTGGCATTTGGAGATGAGTGAGACCAAACCAGCCTGGTATTGCAAGAATTTGGCCTTGACATTTCCTGTGTGATATTAAGAGATGCATTTCTGTGTGGACTCCCTGGGAGACCACAATTGCCTGCTTTGTTTGAAGTTATTCTTT
The DNA here is from genome assembly GCA_013400555.1 of Jacana jacana. Lineage (NCBI taxonomy): Eukaryota > Metazoa > Chordata > Aves > Charadriiformes > Jacanidae > Jacana > Jacana jacana. Next base: position 75,833 of record VZTM01039645.1, on the reverse strand, counting down.
ATCCTGTTAGCTGTCTCTCTTCTGAAGGCCGTCTCTATGTGACTTAGTTGTTTAGGGGGGTTTTGGGTAGGAACAGTAGACTTATTTTCTCTTACTGGGACAAGTCAGACAAAACATTGTTCAGATAGCGCAACCGCAGCATTTTTAGAGGAATAACTTTTCAGAAAACAGTTATATGAAATATATCCTCTGTTCTTGTAGCTCACAGCTGCTCTAGGTCTATGAAGGACTGGACAGTTCATAGCTACAAGTGGCATATTTAAATTATGAGAAAATGATGCACCTTGGAAGGGCTCCCACGATGCTGCAGAGCTCCACTTTGCACTGGCTAACCAAAAGGCAGGTATTTTATATATTTATTTTGTGTCAATGAGAGGGGAGATGTGAGCACAGAGAAAGAAAAAGGGTTAGTGGTGTGATTGCACCCAGAGGCAGAATATTCCTGGGTAGGGGTGTCTGCTTTTCAGCTGTGTGCCTTGTCAGTGGGACAGCCTTTGGCTGCCTTAGGAACACCTGAATTTCAGTGTGAAGGTTACACGCTGACTGCACTCGCTGTTATCCAGCAATTGCATACTGTAAGAGCAATGTTTATAGGCTTGTGCAATACTGTTCCTGTCTGTATTATTGCACCTTGAGGGCTTATCCCTGTGTCAAAGGCAGCACTTTCATCTGTCAAGCTGCCACAGGTCTAAGTGAGACTCACACATCTGGCTGCCTTCTGCCACGCTGGCCCCATCAGCTCATGGCTTCCCAGCCTGGGGCTGCCATTTCTCTCTGTGACTGTGGCTGGTGCAGGCTGCGACCAACGGCAAGCTCCTGTGCTGGGTTGGAACTGGGATTGCACCTCTGCCTTTCGGACTCAGGACAGGGAGACGCAATCCAGCCCCCATGGACAGAAGGCTTTGTGCAGGTTTTGAGCCCATTCCTCCCAAAGAGAAAGACTATCCTACAGTTTGCTTTTTATTTCTTCTCTGCTGGTAAAGGACACCAATCAAATATCATAGTATTATGCATATAAGCATAATGGCTGTGTTTTGTCTGTAAAACACTGATGGCAATACCTTTGTGCATTTCATGGTACTGACAGCAGAAGAAATAAAATGGGAAGAAGAACGGGGCTGGATCCTGCAGCATGAGACAGGGCGAGGCACAAGGCTGATCATGAACTCTGTACAGGTACGCCAGTTTGGGTGCTAAGTCTTTCTGGTTCTTTTAATTACGGCATGTATTGGGAACTGCAGTGACTGTGGGTGCCAGAACCACATCCATCATTCTTAATACAATGCTACTCTTGGTTTTGACATGCCCTACAAGAGTTGTCTTGACTAATAAGGGGAGCGTCCACACTTTGCAAAGCAAAAGGAGGTTATTTCCTTACATTGTGACAGGATGTGTGATGAAGAGGTATGGACAGAGGCAATCAGCCTTTCCAGCTTGCTGCTATTTTCAGCTGGCTATGAATAGCCTTGTGAGATCAGTATTACCTGTTCCGGGTTTTGTTATGTTTTGGGTAGGGATGTTTTCATATCTTTATTACATAAACCTGTGTGCAGCCCCAGGTCTCAGGGGGTGAGGTGGGTCTGGATGGTCCTATGCTGACCTAGGTGATGAAATTGAGCTGTCATCATTAATGGATCCTGACTGCCAAATTGACACGTTAAGGTTCCTAAATTCATCTTCTTCATCTGCATGGAAAGCAGTGTTTAATCAGTGAAACCTGCTGGCTCATGGTGTATGTTATTAATCTGTGCACATCCCAGCGCTGAGGAAGATGTGCAGCATTGGGAAGGAAAGGTACACACTGAGAAGTCAGAACTGAGGCTGGAGTGCCCTGCAGATCATCTATAGATAATTCGTGCCTGTAGACAGGTGACAGCAAGAGCACTGAGCTGGTACTGTGCATCTGAGCAGTTTGTGCTTGGGTTAGTTATGAAGAATGTTAACATAGTTCGGTTTTGAGCTGGAGCTGAGTTGAACCTCCCAGGAATAAAATAAAAACACAGCACAAAGAAGATGTAAGCCCCTTCAGCATCTGCCTTTCCAAAAGGGGCCGTTTCATGCTTGCTAGGCTAAGCCAGCATTTAATTTTCACCTGATAAAACTGTTTGAAAGAGAGTTAATTAAAAAAACCAAACAACTCCCTGAACAACACCTTTCTCCAGTGTAATAAAAAGAGAAAGCTTGAAAAGAGAGGATATATTAATTCAGGTGAGAGATCTGTAACGTATCTGCTTTCATAAATAGCTCTTACTGCTGCAGAAACCCTACATGGGATTAGTCAAACTATTTATTTTGGAAAGTGCTCCAGAAGTACAGCTTTTTGAGCCTTTCCTTGCGGGTGCAGCTGTGTGCCTGTGACCTGCGTGGCTCCAAGTGAGAGGAGGCAGGACGGTCAGCACAGGTAATGCGCTTGGTTTTGATCACATGCGTGGGGACATGCTGCAAAGCACCGAGGAACAAGGAAACGAGCATTGTCCAGGCTGCAGGCTGTGTGGACGCGCTTTTCGGTGCGCCCCAATGCAGGTATGCTCCCTGTGAGAGGATGTTGTGTGCTGCTGAAGAAAGGTTGGTGTTTATTTGCCCCTTTGCTTTAGGGGCTGGATATTGGGTTGGTACTAGGGGAATGCATGCCACATCGCTTGGTGCTTTGCCGAAGGGGGAAAGAGGCGGTTTTGACAGGTCTTGGCTGGCATAAACGGGAGTCTCCAGACCTGTGCTCAGCCTTTCCCTGGCTGTCAGCTCCAAAATGCAGGACTGCCATTATCCCTGAATGGCACTGTGCTCTTTGCCGTCACACAGTCCAAGCAGCTGGAAAAGGGAAGGTTTATTCCTTTTATCAATATCCTTCTTAGCTTTTCTGCAAGAGATCAAGCTCTTCTCTCTCCAGGGGGTTGGCAGAGCTGTTGGCTGTCCCCGTGTGAAGGCTGGCATATCCTGCCTCCCTCCTGGCTGCAGCCAGGCAGGGCTTCCACCACCTCTCCTGGCACTGCAAAACCAGACTGGCAGGTGAAGATACCAGGAGTTGCAGCTGTTGGGAAAAGCCTTTTACACCTAAATACTTTTCTCAGCTGTTCTGTAGTAAGCTGGATGGGGGACGGAGAAGGCTGTGAGGAATGATCAAAACTCCCTGGGTAACACCTGGGATGAGCAAACTTCCTCCATCTGGAAGAGAAACTGGTTGTGACACAGGTCTGCAAAATGAGCGGCGTGGAGTAGGTGAATGCAGAGTAACCCTCACTGGGTTTTCTGATAAAACACTTAGAGATACCAAATGAAGCAAGAAAATGGCAGGTCAAAACCAAAATAAGGGCAGATACTTTTGCATTTAAAGCATAGCAAGGCCATGGGACTGGGAGGCTTTGAGGATATTGGAAATGCTTAAAACCAATGTGAGTTCAGAAAATAGAAACATCTGTGAATTGCAGAGACATTGTCCCTGCCTTGGGGGGACCCACCTGTACTTTGTACCTTGCTGGCGGCTCACCATACTCTCTCTAGCCCTTGTTGAAGATAAGCCAGTGTGTTACAGGGACCTTCAGTCTAGTGTCTGTGGCCTTCCTGTATCTTTAAACTAGACACTGGAAATCTGCTAGGAGATAAGATGTACTCATCCCAGTATGCTGTTCTAACAGAACAGGTCTCAGTTCTCCACCCATGCTTGGTCTCTGGGTTTGACAAGCTGCTTAGTGGCGTAACACACTGTGATGGATCTTCTCTAGTGACTGGAGCATTTGCCTCTTCTTGGGGAGGCAGCCACAAGAAATCAAAAGCTATCACAGTAGGAGATGCAGCCAATTGTGCCGCATGATAGGTTATGCTTCTGCTTGTCTCCACAGCCCCTCCACACCCAGCTTTTGTCAACATGGCTGGGCGTACAAGTTGATCTCTGTGACGTTCTCTTCCCCAGAAAAGCTGTTAGAGGGAAGACGGTCCTTTGGACATCCATTGTGCTCCTCTGTTCAGATTTATGGTCTTTCCTGTAGCTGTGATAATCCGTTTTGTCCACTTGCTTTGTCGTGGCACGTGGCAGGACCCAGCAGGGGTGGTCCCCCTGCACTGGAGCATTGTGGTGGTGTATTGCCTGAGAGCAGCCTGAGCTTGCTCTGCACAGTGGGTATTAGGCTGTAAGCAGGTGCTGCTAATTCAGGCACAAACAACTTGCCCTTTCATGACTCCCCTGTTGTCACAGAACAATCCTGACCTAGGAGGGGACTCCCATTGGCAGGAGGGAAGGAGAATGCAACTGTCTTTTTGCTTGTCACAGTGTGTACAAAACCAATTCACATTAGCAGGCTAATAAAAGTACTTGCACCTAAGAGGTCCCAGTCTAGGAATCCACTGCTGTGCTGGCTGGTGACTCCCATCAGTGCCTTACGATTCTGCAAGGCTTTTGTGTTTTCCTTCCCCGCCGTTGGCAGAGGTGGCGAGGCGAGGGCTGGGCAGGACATACAGAAGGTGGCCCCATCTGCGTGAGACCCATGGGGTCCGGTATTTCTTAGGGATCTCTTGATTTAGGTGTTTGTACTGCATCGTCCCAGTGGTCTCTGAACTGTTCATTAGCAAGGCTTTGAGAGGGGAGAGGATTATGAGCAATTTAACAAAATAACTCAAAGCTGCGTGGTGCTGCCGAAGGAGTGTAGAAGTGTGAGCCTTAGGATTAAGCTGGGGGGATGAGCAGTGCTTAGGTACAATGCAGTGTGTCTAACACACTGTACATGTCAGTTGATTTTTATCCTCCATCTATTGCACTTGCAGACCCAAATAAACAAATAACACACTCTCCTTTATTGCTGCGCACCCAAGCAGCTAATGGTGGGGTTCTCTTGTTTAAAGCCTCTGCCAGTGGCCAAGACATGAGAGCGTGGTGCACCCATCGGAGGCTGCAATGGCTTAAGTCTCAGCAGGGACAGCCCTGTGTCTGTGGTGCGTATGGAGATCGTTTCCCAGCCCTGGTTACTCCCGAGGACCTGAGTGGCCAGCTTTGCAGCTCCTGAGACTGCCAGCAAAACCTCCAGGTGGAGCGGTCTGCTGGCCCAGCTCACTTTCCCACAGCGAGTGCACTAAGTGGTTTGATTTTTAACAGTTTAAAACAAAAGAAGGAGTTGGCTGTTTGGTTTCTGTTAACCTTTTATTCCTTATTCCAGTAAGATAAAGCATTTTCAGAGCAGGGGGTGGAAGGCTATTTACAAAGTAGCAGCCTTTATTCTTTTTCTAATTGGCTACCATACTGATGAATAAATATGAGTCGTTGCTGCAAATGTTTTCTGAAGTACTTTCAGCCCACATGTCATGGGTTTGTTAAAAATAAATAAGTTCCAGAGACGCAAATACTGTGAAAACTGTGTCCCTAGATACTTTTTTGTTAAATAAAATCTGTCCCAGAAATTTCTATAAATGTCTTTGTAGAAGTGAGATTGTGCCTGGGAGCTAGAGAGGGTAAGTGGTTGGAAACAAGCATGGTAGTGCTGTGCCAGCCTGGGTGAAACGTAGGTTTAAACAGTAGAGGTTCATTAGCAGTTTTTATTACTGTTCCTGTTTTAACTATTTAGAGCACCATCTATAGTTTCTCAGATGATAAAGGCTGTAATTGTAGTGTGACAAGCACTGCCGTACTTGCCTCTAAGAAATATGAAATGTTGTTTCCTTCCTCCCAAAAATTATTTTCAAATAATTGCAGAGTTTTTATGACAATGCCCATTCCTTTTATGAGCCTTTTGATGCAGTGTTTCTATGTAAGCATTACGCTCAGATGCCTGTTCTTTTTTCTAACGTGTTGTTACACCATCATGAAAAAGGCACATATTTGGGAATGTATCACCCATAAGGTAACGTAAATCTGTGAAATTATGTCAGATGAGCACAGAAATACTTGTGCTTGGCTTTGGCTCTGCCAGTTGAAGGAAGAGGTGCACCGTCTGGAGACAGCCCAAAGCAGAGTGGCAAAAAGGATGGAGACCCAGCTTTGAGGAACCTGAAGGGGCTGAAGGTGGTTAACGTGGAGGCTGAAATGTAAAACCCTGTCAGGATGGCTGGAAAGGGAGCATCCCCGTGGCAGGCAGGATGATCTATCGGGGAGATCTGGGTCAGGCAATAGCTGCTTGCTGCCAGTTAGCTAAGCACTGAAATAGGTGGCCCAGGAGGGCTGTGGCTGCCATCCTCAAAGGATGACAGAGACAGGGGCGATACAGGCCTTGAGGTTAGGGTATGGGCCTCTTTGACCTTCCAATCACATTTGCCATGAAAGCTGGGATTTATTAATTTTTAATGACCCGACTCCCAAGGCTATGGCTTTGGGAGGAACAGCCAAGTATGATGAAACCCGCAGTCACCTGATGGGATTGGAAACTGGGAAAATCCCATCTGGTGAGCTAGAAATGGCATACATGGACACGAGCAGAACTGTACTCTTGAAGGTGTGCCTTATTACCCTCAGTTTGGCCAGGAGAGAGGACAAGGAATCAAGTAGTAGCAAAGCAACACATGGTTTACTCTTCCTCCACACCCTGCAGCCTCTGGCCATTTTCACAGTGTCTGTTGAAAAGTTAAGTGATATGCACCCATACTGTCTGGACATGAAATAGCAGTGCAGCATGCAGCAAAGTGCACACTTATTAGAAAAGGAGCAGCCTCTGGTATTTCCTAGCATAACATGCAGCAGTAACACTTGCAGGTTGCTGTTCTGTCATTTTCCAATTGCTTTGCAAAGGTTGGCTCCTTATCCTCAGTCTCGTTTAGGGCAGCAAGAAGCGAGGAAAAGAAGAGAGGAGGTAAAAAGCAAGCAAGCAATTTGGTAATTTAGATGCATATTTTACTTGTATCATGCTGAGTCAACTGTTTACCTGTTAGTAGAAAGGCAGCTAAAATAAAATATTGTCTTGGTTAGGTTAATACCACGTGAGGAGCTGTAGGACGGGGAGGAAAGTAGGGCAGCTTGTTTTGGAACTTGTGCTGCTGAACAAATAAAAACCCCCAATGTACACATTCGGTTACCATATGTCGCACTTATCATAAATGGCATCTCGGTGTTATTTCTTTGCAGGGATGTTTGAGCTCCACAGAGGCAGACTTCCCCGAGGAGGAAAACACATGCCAGAGGTGCTGGGGTTGCCGTTGGTGAGATGAGCTTTCCTGGCTCTTGAGGCAGCTCAGGCGGGCGGCAAGCTCACTCCTTCCCGTACTTGCCTGTTTGATTGACGTTGGCTTCCAAATCGCAGCCACTGTGCCTGAAGAAAAACGAAGGAGCGTGATTTTGCTGAGAGAATTTTCCTGGCAGGGGAAGGCATGCAGTGCAGAGGAACGTGCCAGCGAAGAGCCTGGAAGTGCAGGTCCAGGTGCTAACGCAACTTCCACCCAAGGCTCCAAGTGATGAAGTCCTTTTCCTCCAGCCCCATCTTGCTCAGCGCACCGGGGCGGGCTGCACAGGGGGCTGCCCATGGGATTGCAGTGTCTCAGGCTGCATTAGTTCCTGGTGTGTCATTGCTTCAGCTGCCTGAAGAACTGAAGAAGAGTGCAGGGACAATGTTGGACTTGAGCTTCCTGACTGAGGAGGAGTATGAGAAGCTGATGAAGGTTCTGCAGAGAGATGCAGAGCTGAAGAAGAAGGATGGGGATCGCATCAGGTGAGAGAGCATGCAATAGCAGCAGGATGTGAGCTTGGGGGATATTTTTACTTCCGTTAGAGGAGTGTGTGTGTGTGTGTGCGCGCAACAGGGAGAGGTACAGGCTGCAGCAATGCTGTCCCTTGCTCAGATCCTAACAGGTCATCTCATTGCACCTTCTGCTTTGTCATCCATCCTGCTGTCTCTGCTGTCCTCTCTGCAGGATTGCATGGCTGGACTCTTCTTTGAGTTAATCAGCAGCCATCAGAGACACTGAGGGTCATCCAATTCCTGCTCTGGGGAGGAAGATGCCGATTTCTTGGTGTCAGAGGTCCAAGCAGGGGGGTAGCTGCTACCTTGTTTTCCATACTCAGTAGCACAGAAATCCCACAGATTGCTTTAAAATGAGACTTTACATTCCCACCTCTGCTTTGTGTCCCTTTGGTGCTCTGAGGTGGGTGTGTATGCAGCTTCCACCTTGCAGGCAGAGAGGGGCAGTGAGAGGCTACCTGACCTGCCAAAGGTTTGCAGGGAGACCTTGCCGAGCCAGGAGTTGCTCTCAGTTCAGCTCACTTGCCACCAGCCTTCCTGGAACTCAGGTCTGGTGGATGGGGATTGCTTGTTGCTACTGTCACTTTTTAAATGCCAGCCATTAGACCATCTGGCTTGACAGTATGCACCAGGCTCTGGTACCTGGCACTGAACTCTCCACGGCAAGGAATGAGTAGTTCAGGGAGTGTGGATGGCCCTGTGCCATTTTACCCCTGTTAAGGATGTGAGTCTTCTACTTGCTGTTGAGCCAAAAAAGAGTAAGCCCCATGTAGGAGGGGTGCTCAAGGCTTAAAGGGGGAGTGGGTGGCTTGGCAGCAGACTCTGGGGAGCCTTCCTGCCCTGGCCTCTGCTTGGGGGTGAGAGCTGGGGAAAAAGAACTGGTGGTGGCCCGCAAGAGACTTGGGCTTGAGGTGTAGGTGTCTGCACTGCTCTTACTCTCCTCTGAATTGAAACAATGTTTCAAAAAGGTTTTATCTTTTTTTAATTTCATTTTTTTCTTTTTCTGGAATGCAGTAAAATTTCTGCTCTGCCATGGAGGTTCAGGGAAAAGAGTATTTGGGTTATTTCAGTTGTATTTCACTTCCCTTTGGAAGCCGTTGCACAGAAGGCTTTTACTTAGGAACAAAGGAGTTAGATCCTGATGGGGGTGGTGCCCAGCGCCCCTTGTTGTCAGTAGGTCTGTATGCAGACTTGGGTGCGAGTGTGGACATGTTTGGCTCCAACCTGCCCGCTGGGTGAAGTGAAGTCACTGGCATTACACTGATCTTTTGTCAGGAAGATTGAAATATGTTCCTACATCTCCTCTGGCCCAGCACCTCGAGACCCCCATGGGGGCAGATGCAGCCCTGATCTAGATGGGAGCTGTGCAACTCCCTGGCTGCTGGTCCTCCTGCCTGCGGAGGCTTGAGCCTGACCGTGTCATTCCTGCTCCCTTCTGGCCTTTTGGCCACCAAGTGTGACCCTTCAAGGCTCCACCATTATCTGGGGGTTTGCCCCCTTTTCCTGCTGAGAATTGGGCAGAGGTGGGAGTTTCCTTTGGCCTCTTGGGTCTCACAGGGACCCTGAATTCTGGTGAGCTGTGGGAGGCAGCTAATCCAGCAAGCTGTGGTGTAAAACAAAATAACCAGAGGAGGGTTAAAAGTACAGGCTAGCAAACAGAGCACCAAGCGGTTTAGGTGCCAAAAAAACAGTCCTGGGTGTGCCCAGTGAATTGCAGTAGGAGAAGCTGGGCTGAGGAAGGAGAGCTAACTGTTTGAGTGCCAGAATTGGCATGTCAGGAGGAGCAGTGTTCGGGGAGAATGCTGCAGGGACAGGTTGCTCCCCTAAATAACATGATTTATTTCCATGGTTTTCATCAGATTTGATCCAAAAGGCTTTGCCTCTCATAGAGAGATTAATAGACAAAACAGAGAAGTGCAAGACCTGCAAACAGCCCTATCCCTTCCCAAGCCCTCAGGGCTGCAAAGCAAATGGACAGATCTCCTTGCCATGTGACTGATTTGGATTTATAAAATTTGGAATAAGTGAAAGCCTGTGTTTACAAGATGCTGTTTCTACTTCAGATAAAGAATAAACGAGCTTTTATTTTAATGCTGGTTTGGCCCTTATGAATAATCTCTCCATCCTTTGTAGTGTCAGACAGGTGAACTGTACAGACAATTGGTACACAGGTAGCTCAGGGGAAGTAAAAACCTTGGAGATCCTTTTGGTGTGTTATGTTCTCATTGACTTTCAGGCGGATACAAGGCTCCATCAAGGATGAAAAGAAGAAGAAGTTTGTGACAGGTGAATGGTTTTCAGAGGTGAAGGCAAAACGATTTCAGGAAGACTTAGAGGGGCCAGATCTACTTCGGGCATCCATTAGAAGGAAAAAGGGCAAACTAGAAAGTAAGTATGTAAGTGTGCATCTTAAGAAAACAAATGGGTGGACCAGAAAAAAGTGGTCAAACATGGGGGGCTCCCTGTACTGGGAACTACTGTTGGGAACCAGCCGTTGGGTTGGGATAAAGGGTTTCTCAGCCAGGCCTTCAGTACTAAATAAAAAAGCCTCACTAGCCAAATCCAAGAAAAAATTACAGTGTGGAAGAGGAGCAAGGCAAAAGCTGTTCAGTGACTACATGCAGTAAATGCCTTTTTCCCACTTCAGCTTCTTTGTTCTAAATTGTCTGTTTGTCAGAGATCACTGGTATGATTTTGTGCCATAGAAGCAGAAGGGGAAGGGAATGACACAGGGCAATTTCTGGCATCAAATTGATGTGTGTGGGTCAAACACCCCCCAAATTTCTAGAGTGGTATGACAAAAGCAGCCAACCAGCTGCTCTCACAGGCCTCCAGGATGGTGGGGTCAATCACCTCTCTGCAAAGAAGGGGGTGCCTCTCTTCTCCTGGCAAATATTTGCCCACTTGAGAGGGTCCATGCCTAGCTTTTAATGTGGGAATAATTATGTGCCATGATGTGGTTTTCAAAGTAAAAAGGGCTTTGAGGCCGAGTCTGAATGGTATCCAGGCTGCCGTGCCATAGGAAGGGTACATCTGTGACCACATGCTAATTGTAGGCAGATGTATTGTGTATTGTTTGACATGCAGATGAGCTCTCATGGTGGTATGTAAAACAGGTCAAATCAGATTTATTGTCTCAGTTCAGAGAGGAGACAAGATCAACCCTGGGTTAAACGAGCAGGACTGTCCTTTGCGTCCACATGCAACCAGCCTGGAGCTGGCACTTGGTGCTGAACATTTGTGCAAAGCAGAACTGGGGATGATTCACATCCAGTTCTCAACATGAAGACAGACCAACTGACTCCACAGCAGGACTGTGGGACTGCAGCCCAGTCTCACACAACTTCCTTAATGATTCGTTGGGGTGGGTAGTCACAGATAGTCAGACGCGGCTGGTGAGTTGCTGCCTGAAGCTGCTCTGAGGAAGCCACGACCTGAAAGACAGATCCAAGCAAAGTCTACCCCGGTCCTTAATACAAGGACTCTATAGCTGGACTCTGTTCTTTTGCAATAAAGGCTACTCATAGATATTCAATCTATCCAAAAGTCAGATGTCATCATCAGCAGTTCAGTACAGCCCTCTCTCCTGGGCCCAGCTGCCCATTCCTGCTGTGGGGATCACAAATATGGTGATTGGTGTTTGGTGGGCCTTGCTGGGCAGGGTATCTCTGTAACACTAATTGCCTGAGTTTAGTATACCTCTCTGTGCCCCACATTACTTAGATTATTGAAGCTAAACGCTGGCTGGGGACTTCACTGAGAGCCTCATTTTCTTTTTGCTTTTTTACTTACCCCTGACAGCTCTCGTAACTTAGCAGAGATTCATTGGAGCCTCTGATGCAGAGCTGGCCCATCATATTTCATACGAAGTTGCTTTTATCCTTGGTATTAAGGATTCATGATGTCATTAAATCCCTCCAGAATGCTAAAACATAAAACCTTTTCCAGCTCAACAGAGTTGCCTAGCCATTTCTGCAGAGCACGCTCACTGCTTTTGAGGGTGTGTCTTTGTGCTTGCACCCTCTTTACGTGAAGAGACAGACACTGCAGAAGCTCCTCTGCTGGGGCCCAGATCAGACAAATGCTCTATCATCTGCCTCCTAGCTGGTAGCCAGCCATGAATTGGATTCAGCTGCCTGTTGCCTTACTGCCAGAGGCATCAGCACCCTTCGTTTGCAGCCCACTTCACGAAAGCAAAATTTGAAGTACTGTTGGGTTTAGATTTGACTTTCACTGCTGGTGTGCACTGTGTGGTGATACAGTCTCAGGTCATCATCTAAAATAATCTCTTTATTAATATAGCAGTAATAGGCAAGTTGTGTCTTTACATGTGCAAAGAAGGAACTTTGCTGTTTTAAGAAGGAAGAAGCACATCTTACTGAACTACTGTAGGAATTATGTTTAGATTTAGCCTTCTATTTGTTTTTCAACTTTTTTTCTTCACTTTCTTGCCATTCAGCAGGACCTGGACAGGCTGGAGAGTTGGGCAGGGAGAAATTTAATGAAATAGAACAGGACAAGTGTGGAGTCTTGCATCTGGGCAAGAACAATCCCAGGTTCCAGTATAGGTTGGGAAATGACCTGTTGGAGAGCAGCGTAGGGGAAAGGGACCTGGGGATTCTGGTGGACAGCAGGATGCCCATGAGCCAGCACTGTGCCCTCATGGCCAAGAAGGCCAATGGCATCCTGGGGTGTATTAGAAGGGGGGTGGTTAGTAGGTCGGGAGAGGTTCTCCTCCCCCTCTACTCTACCCTGGTGAGACCCCATCTGGAATATTGTGTCCAGTTCTGGGCCCTTCAGCTCAAGAAAGACAGGGAACTGCTTGAGAGAGTCCAGGGAAGGGCTACCAAGATGATTAAGGGAGTGGAGCATCTCCCGTATGAGGAAAGGCTGAGGGAGCTGGGTCTCTTTAGCTTGGAGAAGAGGAGACTGAGGGGTGACCTTATTAACGTTTATAAATATGTAAAGGTGGAGGATGGAGCCAGGCTCTTCTCAGTAACATCCAATGACAGGACAAGGGGTAATGGATGCAAGCTGGAACATAGGAGATTTCAGTTAAATATGAGGAAAAATTTCTTCACAGTGAGAGTGACTGAACACTGGCAGGGGCAGCCCAGGGAGGTTGTGGAGTCTTCTTCTCTGGAGACATTCAAAACTCACCTGGACGTGTTCCTGAGTGACCTGCTCTAGGTGTTCTTGCTCCAGCAGGGGGATTGGACTAGATGATCTTTCAGGGTCCCTTCCAATCCCTGATATTCTGTGATTCTGTGTGATTCTGTGATTCTTTCTCCTTTTCTATTCTCAGACTTATTTTGGTAAAGCATTGGTATGATGTGACGTTATTTCTTCCTTTTCCCACTGCCATTTTACAGCAGTGGTTGAGGATCAGGATTCTGCAGCTAATATTTTCACCTTGCTGTTGCCTGTTGTGGACTCTGCTCCTGCAGTGGTTATTGTATAGATGCCTCCTTTCACACAACACGTCAAGTACTTCCCTCACTGACTTGTCAGCAAGAGTATTGCACCAGAGGGAGCAGTGCTTAGCCCACCGGGGAACAAGGGTGAGGCCCCTTTACAATCAGCTTGGCCATGCAGCTCACCTTCAACTCACAGTAGATGATGCAAGGGCCTTTGATTGCCTTCTTGACACCTTTTTTTCTTCTAGAAAGATTAGTCATTCACTTTGTGTTGGCTTTCAAGGTGAAGAAGGGGTTGGTGTTCACTTAGCTGAATCAATGTAACATGTTCCTGACTCCAGGGTTGTTAATCCTAATCCTAAATCCCCCTAATAGGGGGGCTCTATCAGGGTGGTGTACCCTCGGTGCCAGCCCAAGGGGAATTTTAACACATGAGATAAACCCGGTATGGCCAGTTACTGCTTTTTGGATGCTTCTGTCTTTTAAACATGTTGTGAATGAATAGTCATCAAAGTATTTAAAGGACCAAGCCTGAAAAGTGCTTTTCTGCCAAAAACCCATGGCCATTTCTACACTGCAAATACCTGCCTATCCACCATTTAAGCTTAAGTTACAAGGACTGCCCAAATGAGATAAACTGTCTTGTTACACGTTAACCTGCTCTCCTGAGCACAAGAAAAAACCCCAGTCTGCATCTCAGCTGGAAAATTTTGGTGAACTCCGGTTAATTCTTAATCGTGTTGAAATCTGGTCAAAGAACTCGATGAATCCGTTCAGGTTTTCGTGTGCTGCCGACAGCACTGAGAACAAGTCTTTGATGACTGTGTTAGGGAGTGAAATGAGAACATTCCTGCATGGAAAAGCCCGCTGAGACTATTGCTGGGATTCCCTCCGCATGGTAATGGTCAACAGGCTTAGGAGGGGTAGAAATTGGTGCCTGCCCAGGAAAATGCCATGACCTTTTCTGGAGAGAGGTTTTAACCTTCAGAAGGCAGGGCTGTGTGGTTCCCTAAGGGTCTTCACAGTTCATATTGGTTACAATAGAAAACACTAGTAATCACCAGTCATATAAATCTATAAAATAGATAGATACCTTATATTTAAACTACAGCCTGCAGAGCAGCACAGGTGGATGAATTTGGTGATAACTTCTCCTTGAGCTTGTGTGCAATGGATGGGAGCTAAGGATTGTCCTGGAGGGAGAACATGCTATCCACCTGCTGGGACAAGTCAGCGCCGATGTCATGGTTACCTGTGCTTTCCCCAAATGCTGAGTGTCTTCATTTTAGAGTGATAGGAAATGAGTGAAGCAACTAAAGTGTTAGAGCAGGAGTGGCTGTATATACGTATATATGTAAATACATGTATGGACTAGTTAAACTGGTCAGGCCACTACTAATTCCTGTTAGAATTTGCTGCTTGTTCTGTCTCATCCTAGAGTTAGCAAGGGCATTTTGCCTGTCTTGTTGGATTATATATTGATGGACCGATAGCCTATTTGTTTGTGGTTATAGAAGCCAGCTATGGCTGTGTCACTGGCTGAGCCATTGTGAAGGGCAGTGATTTGAATGGGAAGAAGTGAACCCCGCTGCCAGCTGGGAGGGGGGAGCTCTCTCTGAAGGGGGAAGTGTCAGTGAAAAGCAAATATGATGCAGTGCCTTTGGAAGCAGAATTGAGGTGAGAAATCAATGCAATCGGTGGTTGTCAAAGTCTTTCCAACCATGACAGGCAGAGGGAAAACATGGGCACTCTGTGTTTGGTTCTTCTACTTCCAGCTGGCAGCTCCCTCCCTTGGGTCTGGGGCAAAAGAGGAGGACATGGTTCACTGTATAAATAAATGCTCCTCAGCATACTCGAGTGCCTTCCCATGTCTACACATGACACAGCCAGCACATGCCACCAGTCATGCCACAGCTTGTCACTCCCAAAATTATCTCAACATTCACATGGACAAAACACAGTCCATGTCTCAGAAATGTGCTCTCTAAAACCAGCTTGTTCTTACACAGCCAGACTCCTGTCTTCCAGCAGGAGCTACTCTCCAACAATCAACCAGTGCAGAAACCATGGGGCCACCAGCCTGCCCTCTCATGCATGTGCCAGAGACGTGGTCCTTACACAGACATCCCCGAGCAGTGCCTGCCCTGGTCCCTTGCACCACAGGGCAGGCACTGGACAGGGAGGAAGAGTTGGGACTGCAGCATTGTTCTCCATGAGGATGCACAGGCAAGGGGGAATGAAGGTCCTTCTTGGGATATCTCTGTTATCTGCAGGCTGACACTGATATCACAGCCCACCTGTAGGACTGATCTGCTCTTGTGCTCAGTGCAGTTTTCTAGCCAGGTAACAAGCAAGGCTATATTATTTAATGTCACATCTGAATCCTTTGAGCTTCTGATTCTATTGTATTGTGTAATTAAATATATCCTAAAGAGATTTGGCAATTTTTGTAACAGGTATATTTATTCTTAAAAATAGAGCTAGCTGCACGTGAATAAATACATGTGGACCGTGTTGACCAGACTAGTTTTTCATTGCTGTTTGAGAGTTTAATCCTTTTGGTTTTGCAGTAGCAGGAAAGCCTGTTGCCAGCAGAATGTCTAATGTGCCTTTATACCCTGGCAGGCAGCTCTAAAGGTTACCGTCTTCTATTGTTTTTTCTTGTGGGTCTTTGAGAGCTTAGAAGACATAGCTGAGCCTTGTGCCAGTAAAAACAACAGGGACCTCCTCATTAACTCTATTGGCCTCCTCCTTTGTTTGCCAAGATCGGATGACTTTGAGTCAAAACAGGAAATGGCTGAATTTAAATCCTGGTAAGGATTAACTTTATTGACAGCCACGGCAGCGTCCTGCGGAGGTTTCCAGTGATGGGACAGCTTCTGGCATGAGTCGGGCGTTAGGCAGCCCCCTTTGACCTCCCGGACCCATGGGGCCTGATAGCGCCTTTGCCATGTAAGGAGCACAAGCAATCCTACTCTGGGGCCATCTCCTGTTAAATCCCCAGGGATTGTGCTGGTGGGACTCATTGAACAAGCCTTCTCTTTCCCCAAACAAAACACACTGGCCATTACAAGTTTAAATAAATGTAATTTCTCTATTTTCTCTGTTACATTACAGATGAGGCCACCGAGCACATCCGGGCGGGTCTGGAAAGCAGAGCTGCCCCGAGTCCTGCCTTCCCCGAGCACACTGCTGGTGCAGGCCAGGAGAGGTAACCGCTGCTGCTCCTGCAGTGCTTTGGCTGCTGCTCTTCTAATGAAAATGGAATGCTACCCATCCTGGTCTTTAACTGAGTTTCCAAGACTGTATAAGTAATAGGTTATATAGGATATTTTTAAAATCCATTTCCCAGGATTTGTCAGAATATCAATCCTCCCCTAATTACTAAGTGCTAATGTGCTTATCCCAGGAAGGTCTTTTCCTGTATGATTTGATAAGGGGTCAGTAAAATGGAAGCTGTCTCGAATGTCGGGATATTCTGGTTAGTTTTTCAAAGTAATTATGGCTTTATTTGTTTAATTTTTGCCATGGAGCAACACTAACAAAATGAACTGTTTGAGGAAACTGCTCATTTCCTGCTGGTGCCAACTTCTGTGTCCAGTGCTCAGGACTCTCCATCAGGGCTTGGTAGGGTTTCACAAATTGTGCTGACTGAGCAGAAGCACCCACTAAAAGCACTCCAATGAGCAAATCATGGACCTCACTCAATATTCCTGGGCTATGGAGAAGCCATTAAAATACTCCTATATTAATTTATTGTTGCTTCTGTCTCATTTGCAACTTTTTATCAGCAGAATGAGGACTTGTTCTTCATAGGTGGCAATTACTACACTTAAATATTAAATATGGGGCTAGACAACACTTCCAAACCTCTTGCAGCTGATCATTGGGTGTTGCTTAATGAAGGATTTGGGGTCTGGGGGAGCTTGATAAAATCCTGAAGAGCTTGCTTTGTTTTTCTCATTCAGCCTTAAGCACAAAGCATTCCTATGAAATCTCACCACCTTGACTGCCATTCTCCATCTGGAGGGCAGCCACCACTAGGCACTCCCAAAGATGGTAGAAACAGTGAGGTAAACTGCCTTTAATATTTGTTTCTTCCATTTATTTACAAGGCAGTTAGTGATTAACTTATATTCCAAGCATGAAGATTTATAATCCTGTACTATAGTTTTGCCCTAACGATTGTTGTCATAATATTTCCTGTAGTTTCTAAGTCCTTGGTCAATTTGGTTATGTCTTTGGCCTGAACTGGGAGGTGTGGCCTGGTCCTCCCTGTGCCACAGCATGGAAAGGCACTTCTCTCCAGCATAGCTCTTGGGCTCTTCTGACACTGCTGCTTCCTGTATTTTTCTCTACAGTTTTCTCCCAGACAGGGAAAGTCTGAATGAACCTAGTTGTTTTCATTGAACCATCAATGCTGACTACGGTAGGAGACTTGTTCTTACTCCAAGTTCAGGCCATTTACTACGTTCCCCAGTCCTTCTAGCCTTAACAGAGGAAATAAATGAAGGCACCAGCTCTGGGCAGCCTGATATTGGGCTGGGTCAATAGATAGAAATGACAAAGTAGCTGAGCAGAATTGAGACAGCTCTGAAGACTGGCCTGATCACCCTACCAGAAACATCACTTCCACTGATGTTCTTGCTCCAACATTTCTCCTCTCCCACAGATCCAGCACACTTGCTCTTGATACTGCAGAGGAGCGTAAAATCTTGCCAAAACCAAAGCCAAGACTTCCTAATCCACTGCCTGCATCACACAAGGTAGTATGGGCACAGCCTCTGTGCTTTGTTTCCTTATTAAATTCACACACACTGTACCCATTGGCGGGGACTCCACAGGCTGCCTGACCTGCTGGCTGTGCTCAAGTAAAATACACTCTTCCAGTCTTGCCACTTTATATACATTGATAGTGTTTGTTTTCCATTCAGAGATCCAGTAAGCATGATGTCTCTTCCTCAGAGAGTGACACAGGAACAAGTCCGTTTGTGGCTGCACCAAACAGCTTGCATTTATCTAAGAAAGGTAAGGTTTTTGTTCTGTGAGCCATTGGTGGGTTTGTTATCCAGCATCAAACACCAAGAGACAAGATGCTTTTTTGTGTATGTACAAATGAATAACAAAGTTTATTTCTTACCTTGGCATGCAAGAATGGGCTGCCAACATTTATGAGTTATGCCCAAGGCAGCAGGGACCAAGGAAATAAAATCCAATGACTAAAACTTCTCCTGGCTCTCATTGTGTTTTAAACTGAGCGCTTGGCTCACAACTCCTTAACCTACAGATCCAAATCACCTTCTTTTTCCTGCCTTGAATGTACAGGGTATTTTTAGTACATAGCAAAAAGCCGGGAGGAAAGCTGTCAAACTGAAACCAGAGCTGCAAACAAATCCCCAGCTCACAGCAGCAATTTAGAGCTCAGTGGATTTTGTCTATGTCCTTTCCATGTCCTGTTGCGGTGAGAAGGGCTAGGGTTTTCAGGGCTTTCTTCACTTGGAAGAAGGCTTGCTAAGGTCTCCAAATGGGGAAGGATTAGGAACATATTGTTAGTTTCTTGAAACTCCTCCTGCTTTCTCTTTGAGAAGCTGCAGCCCAGACTTTCCTGGGAAATACAATGTGATGTGGTGGGACAGGCTGTGAGCATTTGTTGTCGTTGTAGGTCATGGAGTATCTCCATTGCACACCAAGCTTTCAGAGGATGCTGTGCCTCAGCCCAGCAGTGCGGCTGGAGGAGAAGCTGTTGATGGGTCCTCTGGCACCACAATGGAGCTGAAAACTCCACCCGAAGAAACTTATGCTCCCAGCAAGATACCAGTTAAGAGGAAACCAAGCAGAACTTTCCCCAGATCCGAACAGTCTGGGAATCATGTGGGGCTGGCAGAGAACAGCCTTCCAAAGAGAGAGCTGCTGGCAAGCCCCAGACCACTGACCACAGAAGGGGAGAACAACCAAGCTGTGAAGCAAAGTGTGAACTATACAATCTCATCAATGAGTAACAAAGAGGAGGATATCGGTCTTGATCGTGAACGTTTCAAGAACTTGAAGAACTTCTGGGAGAAGGGGGCAGACTCTGTGAAGGTGGGAACCGTGCCGGAGGACCCAAGCTCTGTGGAGGCAGACGGTAGGCAGTTCAAGCTGTGCCGTTCACTCTCCGTGCAGTCTGGGCAAGGCCAGAACAGTGAAGAAAAGCCTGATGTCTTCATCAAAACAAGAACCCCCTACAAAAGGACAATAACCTTGTCTTCTAGTGAGGAAGAACCAAGCCATGTAGCTTCTACAAGGAAGGGCTCAGTTTCCAGCATTCCTAGGTCCACGTACACCAAGAGCAAAGGCAGCCTGGTTACAAGAAATGACCCACTGGATGAAAGCAATGGGAAGCCACTGGTGCCAGTGGAAGAGAAGACACCACAGCACTGCTCCAAGAAATCCAGATTGCCTGTGCGAGTGCCTTCCGTCAAAATCGAGTCGCCTACCAAAGAAGTGTCTGGCAGCACGTTTGAGCCAGAGACACCCACGGATGAGTTGATCATGGCAGAAGAGTGCAGGCATGCACCGAAATCCCTGGTGAGCAGGGTGCAGATACTGATTGAGCCTGTGCTTACAGATGGTGAAAGTGATGATGAAAAAGAGGAAAAATCCGATTTGGGCACTCATGACAACACGGAAATCAATGGAGAGCTACCTGAGGAAAGAACCTTTGAGTTGTCAGGCAAGCCAACAGCTGATGAACCAGCTGGAGAGAGAGAAGCTGTTCAGGGAACAGACTCAGCTGTTTACTCAGGTACTGAGGGCTGTAACTGCACCCTGTGAAATCCCAATAGTCATCCCTAAGCCTGTTTTCTTCCCTAGCCCTTCTGTATTTTGCACATTTTCTTCATTTGTCCATTTATCCTATATTGCAATTTGTGCAGAGTGTGTGGAATATGCTTAGCAAACAGCTCTGGAAAGAAATCTTGTGTAGCATGGTGTAAAAGGGGACAGTGCCATATTCCCCTGCCTTCCCCTCTGCTACCAGCCCTCAGCCTTACCGGTGAGCACCTCAGCTTGGGGTAGCTTTCTGTTTCTTTAGTACTATCTACAACAGAGCATGGGAACTTACTTTATTTCACTCTCTGGGAAGACTGTACTTTCTTCAAATGTGTGGCTGGAGAAATCCTTTATGCTGGTAGAGATAAGTCTGACACAAATAGAAGAAATAAAATATGAAGTAAAATGTTCAGTAAATACTTGGGCTGTTACACTACCTTGGTACAGCAATGCTTAAATGACATTTGGGGTCTTTTGAGAATCCACAAGCCAATTTGGATATTAAACTGCAACCAAAGTGGACTGAACACAGAGTCTGATCTTTCTGGGTTGTGATACCACATTCTCAACCATGATGGTGTCAATAGAATCACCACTTCATGGGTCTCTCTCTGTGTTTGACAGGCTCTTGTAGTGAATGTTAGTATGAGTAAAAGTTACTTTTAATTGCAATTCATTTTACATGTAGACTCTGGTTGCCTTCGGCTTTACTGTCTGCCAAGCAAAGACCTAGAAAGAGAGAGCTTGCTATCCTCTTTTTCCAGATTTACTGTCCTCACGTACCTGGATAAGACCTATTCGAGAGGATTTTCCATAGACTCATCTGATTTTGATTTTTAACTATGTCATTTCATGCTTTATTTCCTACCTGTTAATGTTTCTATGAAAATCCTGAGTTGCACTTCAGGCAAACATAAACATTTCCATTCTGTACCAGAGCATTCTTATGTTTCTCAGGTTTTTTGCCTTATTGTTACATTCATTTCAGAATGATATTAAAAGATGGCTGTGTTGCACTGGAAGCTCCTCGCAAGGGCTGGTCTGTTTTCGGGACTGGGTTAATTCAGTGTTTACATTGCCCATCATAGTGGGAAGAGGTCTTCTCAGGGAGACACATTAAGGTGCCCTGATGATCTGGAAGCAGCCTTGTGCAATGTAACTGCAGTGTGCTCTGAGCAGAGTGAAGAAGCCAGGGGAGGCACACACACGTGTGCTTGTTGACACACTGCCCCTTTGTGTTTATTTATTTACCATGTTGTTGTGGCTTTTCATGTATTCCAGAGGAAGATGGGGATCATTCTCCTGCCGTTCAGGCATTGGCCCGAGCAAATAGCATTAATCTTGCAAAGAGCATGGTGAATATTTACACAACCACAGAAAGTGAGTAGCATCTTTTTTTTTCCTCCTTTTTGGTTTACATTCCTTGAAGGTAACATATTTTGCCCAAGTTCTACATCCCTGGAGCTTCTGTGCGTGTACCAGGCACGGAAAATGACATCTTGTTTCATCATCAAATTAGAGAGCTTATAGAGCCTAAAATAAATTCAGAGCCAGGAAATTGCAGCTGGATTGATGGTACATTAGTCAGTGTCTTCAGTACAAAACATGAGGGCTTCAAAGGGTTGGCAAGAAGCTCGTGCCCCTCTCTCCTCTTTCCCCACCAAGTGCTGCTCTTTTGTACAGGGCAATGTGCCATGAGGTGGAAATATGAGCGTGTTTGGTTTCTTTGACAAGGAGGCAGATCTGCATGGGCTCAGTCTAAATTAAATCTCCACAAAGGGGTGCAAACAAGATACACATCCTTAGGCTAGTAAGTGAATTAAATTAGCCACTAGAGGGAGTTTGCACACTCCCACACACTGAATGAAAACACATTGGAAATAGCTTTAAGACCTTAGCTAGCAGATTTTGTCTGCCGGAGGGGCAGCTTCAGTGGCAGATGACAGAGGTGGGGCAAGTGGGTGAAACTCCAGGGCCTCCCACAAGCCTTTCCGCCTTCTTTATGCTCTTAAACAAAAATGTGACTTTCATATATTTTCCTCTCTCTGTGACAAGCTATCTTGATGCCTTTTTTTGTTTGTACCTGCAGCATACAATAAACCTCATTTGATACCTCATCAGTTTCTTGAACCTGAAAGAGTCAAAGAGCTGAGCAGATCCTCTCCTCTCCTGTTGTCTGAGGTAGGCAAGATGCCAGAAATGGCTGGAATATTGTTCACAGCATCCCTGGAACAGAAGTCAGTTTCATGAGAATGTTTCTCCTGAACACTGACAGCACTTGCTTTAGAGCATGCCTTGGTTATGCCATAAATAAATGAGAAAAGCCTTAACAAAAAAGCCCCCAGTAACCTAGACCAGCCCTCTGTCCTCGAGGAATTTTAGAGTTTCTCTGGCTCAAACCACCCTGCCCTTCCCAAGAACCCAGACTCTGTTTGGAGGCATTTAATGATGACGTTCGCTGCCGGTCGGAGGGAATGCCTCTGGGGAGACTCCCTGCGTTCTCCGCTCTCCTCACCTGACCGCTGCTTAATGGGGCTCTGCTGAGCTATTGTTTTTTCTCACACGGCAGAGCTTTAAGATGCTTGTTATTTTCTGAGCAGACTGAATCAGACACGGCGTCAGAAATCAGCTTCCAGTTCAACAAGCACAAAAAGACTCCTAGCATTGGCAGCCACTCGTCCGACATGGCATCTGTCTCTTCGGTAGGTGTTCAACGCGTACATCTCGCTAGATAGGGTTTCTCAGTCGGATGCAGTGACGCTGCATTTAGGCTGATACTGGTGATGTGACCTCCAGAGCATCCTGTTGGTTTCTGCATGGTATGTTATTAAAAGAATGGTGATGGTTAATTACTTGCTTGCATTAGAGAAGTGTCTCCAGGTACCACCTCATAGTAGAGACCCACCGGATCACTGTTAGACAAATTCACAGTGAGTGATAGCCTCCACTCTGGAGTGGGGATGTTCTGAAGGCTGGTAGTGTGCAGGAGGGAGGGGGGGCTTTTTCTACGTGGGGAGGTGAGACACACAGCTATTGGGTGATGTGTTTGTGGTCCAGCTCCAAGAGAGCTGGGACGGCAGACAAGTGCCCTCTGCCAGCTCATCCTTCGCTTTATCAGCAAATTCACGATGCATAGCAAAAGCATGATTTAGAGCTGCAACTTCTAAGGAAAGCTGAAAAGAACTAAGAGTGTTTAGTTGAGCATTTTTAAAAGGTTCCTTAGAGACAGTGTTTTTTGGGGGGCTGCTTAAATGTGCTTGAATGTGCTGTATTGCTGTTGCAGCTTTCTCCCAGGTGTATATCTGAGATTTAAAGAATTCGTGTGAAGCAAAGGTGGTAGGGAAAGGTCACAAAGGTAGATAAATATGTTAAAAAACCCCTTGAACTTTAGGGCATATGAGACCTTCTCCTAGTTTGGAGAGTCTGGGAACCATAAATGGGCCTTTTGTGCCAAAGTCATACAGGTATTCTTTAAAATCTTGCTCAGGATTGCTCTGCTGGGGTGAGTATGCTGATGGGATGGTAAATGCAGGACCAAAGACTGAGAAGGAGATGCTTAGCAGGTTCTTGTAGGTTATAATGGAATGACATTCAGAAACGAAGACAGAGAAAAATTGGGTTAATTACTAGGAAAGTTTTTTGATAAATGTTCATGGCTGGGCCACAGAAAATTGCCAAGGGGGTTAATTATTGCCTTTGTAAACGGCATTGGCTTTTATGTTATCCCTTCAGGAATCGTGAGTGATTGGTGCAATAGAAACTTCTCCCATCTTTCTGGAGCTGTGTTTTGTTTCTGCTTCATCACTTTCTACCAGTGAAAGGCAGAGCCTTGAAAAAGAACTCCAAGGCCTATGGGCAGATGCAGTTTGTTCTGGGAAAGCACATGACTCTTGGGTGCCTATTTCCTGATTTATACCTATAGAAATGTCATTTTGTTGTGCCTTTGTGGCAAGTAGATGTACACAGGCTGCCTGTGGTGGGACAGTGGCTCTTCAGGACAGGGGTTATATGTTTACATATTGATTTATACTAATATTTCTATTTCTATTTCTATTTCTATTTCTATTTATATTTATATTTAGGGGGTATATATGTTTGTACTGTAAGCATAGGGAAAGGGAATAGGTTTGTGTGCCTCTCTCCCAGTAATATTTGACTCTGTTTCTCAAAGTTGTGGGATTTAGAGGTGAAAATTCTTCTGCGTTTATTGAGCATTCAGGAGAATAGTGCTTCTAAGTTCTGGTCTAAGATAGCACATCCTTATGACACCCTTATTTGGGTTCCCTTTCCCTTGCTTGTTCAAGTGCAGCTGCAGATGCATACCATTTCTGTGCCAAGGACACCATAATACCCAAAGGCTCAAATTGCAGATTATTTCTCTGGGAATACACTTTTCAGACTATCATTTTTGTCCAGAAACCCAGTCAGGAGGGTGTCTGTGTCATTGGCACTGACCTTGCTCTTCCACCTGGCAGGTGAGTGGCAGTGTGCTCAGTGTGTACAGCGGTGATTTTGGGAGTGTGGATGCCCAAGGTACCGTGGAGTTTGCTCTAGACTATGACGAGAAGAACCGGGAG
The DNA here is from genome assembly GCA_013400555.1 of Jacana jacana. NCBI lineage: Eukaryota > Metazoa > Chordata > Aves > Charadriiformes > Jacanidae > Jacana > Jacana jacana. The sequence continues at coordinate 51,380 of VZTM01039645.1, read as the reverse complement.
TTCCAGGTTCATGTGTCCCAGTGCAGGGACTTGGCTGTCGTGGATGAGAAGAAAGGCAGATCTGACCCGTGAGTGATGCTTTGGTGCCTTGTGACTTCTACATTGAGAAATTTTTTGTTCTTGAGGATTTTTTTTCTTACTCTTTCTCTTTTTAAAAGCCACGGTTTCTTATTTTCTTAAGACTTCTGGTACATGCTTACTGCTGGGACTTTCTTAGCTGATGGTTCTGGAGCCATTGGCATCAGTAGATTTGTTGCCACAGACATAAATTTGAACAGATTAAGAAAGCTTTGATTGCTACCAGCAGTTCCTGTTATTACTGGAATATGCTCTCTCTGCATCTACAGAAACCTTGATCACCCCATGGTGGTGAATACACTTTGGTAATAATTCTGGTAATGCAGACACATCTACATGAAAAGTCCATGAAGAAGTGCTGTTAGAGGCACAGGGGTAGTTGTACAGAGGTTACTGATCTCAACTTTGAAAAATTATGAAAAGGAGCTTGAATTTGAACCCTGAGAGAGACTTAAAGACATTCCACCTTTTTCCTCATTTCTGATTTCACCCTGATTTTGAATGCACAGGGATGCGATAGTTATGAGCATTTCAGAAACTGGATGTATGGCCTTGCTGTCTTCCCATATTGTCTAGACAGCTGCCTGTTATGAATGTTGGTGGCATCCACCCATCTCCAGTGCTATTTGTAACTTCCCATGCAAACCAAGTTAATATCCTAGCCCTCTATTAGTTTTGCTTTCAAAGAGTCAACTCCAAGCCTTCTGTTCCCATGTCACTGTTCCCAAGTGTTGCCCACTTACTGGAGCTTGGTGATACAGAACAATATCCAGGTTGAGTTTGTTTTCTTTTCCAGGTATGTTAAAACTTATCTGCTCCCAGACAAAGCTAGAATGGGAAAGAGGAAGACTTCAGTGAAGAAGAGGACAGTGAATCCCATTTACAATGAGGTGTTACGGGTAAGAACAAATACGTGTTCTGAAAACCTCTGTTGTAGCAGTCACCCGTACCAGGTCAGGTGTGGGAAGATCCTGCCTTTGTGGCCAGGCTTCTTCACCTGCCTCCCACCAACACTGTGCTGCTCTTCTCTTGGGTTTGTGAGGGCAGAGATATTAAAGGTTTCTTTTCATCCATCTGTGTGGCACCCAAGATGTCAAAACACATAGTGATCTTTGGATGAGATAAGGGCCTGCAGCCTGTGCTGTATTCAGCTGGAGCAAGGGATGTTCTTCTTCCCTTCCCCTGGTGTGCAGTCACAAGGCATGGGACTAGCAAGAAATGTCTTTGTTATGTCATCTTACTCATCAAAGCCTAGAGGATTATTTAATAATGCCTGGGCCTGTGTTAATAATTCTTGAAATACTCTTGGTTTTGCCCTGTGATGAACAGCGCTAGATTTCCTTGTGCTCAGCAGAAAAAGCCTTGTCAGGGTAGTAGTATTGCTGCAGGACAAAACCAGAGGTGTTCAGAGCAGAGCTAGTCCATTAATGCATGTGTAGAGTGGGTTTGCATGTCTCAGGCAGAGCTTATTCAAGCTTTTGAGTGGTTTATTGCTGACCGTGAAAGAAACAGAAGAAAAATTTGAACCACCTGACTTCTCTGTTTTCCCCTAGTATAAAATAGAGAAAATGGTATTGCTGATCCAGAAATTAAATCTCTCCGTTTGGCACAATGACCCACTGGGACGTAACAGTTTCTTGGGAGAGATCGAAATAGACTTGGCCAGCTGGGACTGGAGCAACAGGAAACTCAACTGGTACCCGCTGAAGCCCCGAGTAAGTGCACTTCAATTGCATTCCTTCCCCCTAGCCCAGCTCTGAAGCCTTTAGAGCTGGCAGAAGTCCTTCCTGACTCTGACTCCCCTGAGGTCTTTAGGTGGTGTGGTGGAGCAGAACAGCCTGAATTGTACTTAGGGAAGCGCAGTAAAACGCCCACAAGCCTTGGACACGCTAGTTCAGTATTCAGCGCCCTGAGCACAAGCCTTCTCAGATCTTCTTTGGTGACTGATATGTAGGGACACTTTCATAAATGTGGTCTGACACTAATCAACAGAAACTCTGACGTGACTTTGCCTCTCTCTCTACTCACATAAAGACCATCCCTTAAGAATAGACAGCAGAGTGGTAGGTGAAGATGCCTTGAGAGGTAAATAGTCAAGTGCCACTTTTTGTAAAGCCTGTACTGCTTCCTGCGTGCTTCTCGGCTCAGTGGTCTGATTTGAGATCCCTTTTCAAAAAATGAAGGACATTTGTCTTTCAGAACTAAGATGCTGGCTGAACCATGTCTGGAAGAGCAGCCTTGCTCTGAATTCTCAGGCTTTTGGTTCTGAGGGGCTGAATTTGAGAACAAAGCCACAAAGAAAGGAGCTGCCCTGAGAACAAGCTGCCCCAGTCATGCAAAATCTGGGTTTGTCAATTTGTGCGCCTCCACTGAATTCAAAAGCTGTTTGCCTTGCTGTGCTTACACAATCCCTCTTTTAGTCAATCATAACTCTTTCTGTTTCAGAGCCTTTCTGCTGTTAACGGTGTGGATCATCGAGGAGTAATGAATTTGTCTATTAAGTATGTCCCTCCAGGAAGCCTAGGTAAAATGTTCTTTCATGCATTAAGAACTGTTGCCCGTATGCAGGTGTGCAACTTGCAATGCGTCATCTGCTTAAGGGCTGGCTAAAGAGCAAGATCTTAGAGGTCAAGCACAAAGGCACAACGAGCGGTGCTTGACAGCACTTTGTGCAGCCTATGTCTGTTTCTCACATCTGGATTTATTGGGAGAGTGTTGAGAAGAGAGGAAGGGCTCAAGAACCTCAAACCCATCAGCTGCTATGAGCAGTGTGGAGTGCTGTGAGGTGGCAGCAACACGCAGCCCCCCCTTACAGTGAGGCAAGCACAAGGTTGGGTTTGCCCAGTAGTTCTTTCTCCTCTCCTGTTTCAAAACAGCACCAGCACATTGTTGGGCTGGTGACAGTGTTGTGGCACTGAGGCAGAGGGGTGCAGAGCTCACAAGGGAGTTAGCGCACAGAGAAGTCATGTTGCTGCTCCCTCAGGTCTCTGGAGATGAAGCCTGTCATTTAGCAAGCTATTATAAGGACTGGCATGATGGTTTTTCTCTTCTCCTAACTGGCAGGTCCCAAGAATCCTCCCTCTGGTGAAGTTCACATTTGGGTCAAAGACGTCAAGGACCTGCTGCAGTTGCGTCCTTCTGGGGTTGACTCCTTTGTGAAATGGTACGTGCATGAGAATGGACTTGGCTTTGGTCCTGGGCTTGTGCCTCCACAAAACAGTATGTTTTCTTCTTTTTTCTCAGGCTCCCCTACCTGTGCCTCCATACTGTAAAGCCTTCATGTTGCTTTGGGCTCTGTTGGAGAGAATTGCCCTAATTATTCACTTGTGGCCAAATTAGGAAAACCATTGCTGTGATAAAGCTCTTGGTCAGTCACTGTCTGTGAATCACTCAGTGATTTGCCTTTGTAATATCTAAGTGAGAGGAATACATGGGCCCTGGACCTCAGCCCAGTGTATTCACATGAAGTTGAGAATTTCACCTGGATACAGCCTTGCATGCAAAGTTTGGGAATTTGTTAGGGATTTGCCAGGACTGACATACAGACAGTTGGATCCTGCTTTCCTCTTTTCCAGAATGTAATATGTGCATGTTTTCTGCAGCCTGCAACGTCAGTTTTGCCTGTTACATGGGAGAGGGTGCTGCAAATATTAAAAAAAAATTAAGATTTTTTTTTAGAGGGATTTTAAGGGTTTTTATCAGCGCTTTGAAGTGTTCACCGTGTATTTTGTATATTTTAAAACCTTTCAGAGTTCTCTTGCAGAAAGTTTTGGTGCTCAACAAGCCTAACTGACCATTTTGACACGCTCTCTTGGGCATCAAAGTGCTGAAAATTTTGTGAAAATAGAAGTATGACATTTTTTAATGTAAAATGTCAATTTGCCAAAAGCAGGAAATTTTAAGCATGTACCCCCTTTTCTGAAAATACTTGCTTTTCAAATGGATTTTCTGGGAAAAGTTTCATCCGGAAAATAGGAACATTTCACATTAAATCCACAGAGATTTCTTACAGAGAGACCCAATTCCTCCTTTCTTCAGAACTGTGGCTTACTTAGACTGAGAAACTTTGTAGGAGCAATTCAAACCTCAGGTGATATTCTATACTACCTGCTCTCTTTTTTCTTCTCTCAAAGCTATGTGCTTCCAGACACCAGTAAGAAGAGTTACCAGAAGACTCGAGTCATAAAGAGAGACACAAACCCTGTTTTCAATCACACTATTGTGTATGATGGCTTTCATACAGAGGATCTAAAGGATGCTTGTGTTGAACTGACTGTGTGGGATCATGAAAAGCTTACCAACCATTTCCTCGGAGGAATCAGGCTGGGCCTGGGGACAGGTGAGTGATTTCCTTTGCGTTAAATGACTACTGTTATCATATTGCTGAGTCAGAAGGTACAATGGGAAGTTGCAGAGCATGTTCCTGTTGGGGAGAAACAAGGGATGGAAAGTCTATGTAACTGGTGAGAGTCTTGGTGCTTGTACTATATCTAGGATGGATGGGGCCCAGGTACCATGACAGCAGCCCTCTGTACTCACATTTTATGTCAACATCAGCTCTGAGCTGTGGCAAAACTCAAGAATCTTGTTTGGTCCACCAGATAACTTTCCTGCTGTTACAGGAAAGCAGACTGCGTTACACATCAACTTTTTATTGCTGGTCCTCCCATGGAAGAGCGCTCAGAGATGAAGACCACTTGAATGCCATGTGGGACAGCACCACCTGGTGACTCTGTCCACATCACCTCCTCCCTTGAAATGCTTTAGTAGGAGGAGTAACTAATATTTGAAAAAAAAGGGTGAGCTATGCTAGTTGACTGAGCCAAATATTATTTTCCTTGTCAGGTTATGTTTAGGGTTCTTGCATTTTACGGTTTTTACATTGATGTAATTCTGAACTCTGCTGTAAAATGTCCTAAGCAGTAGCTCCCAGCATTGTAGTTCTCTTGTTCTTTTCAGGTTTGAGTTATGGCATCTCTGTGGACTGGATGGACTCCACGCAAGAAGAGGTGGCCTTTTGGCAGGAGATGATGTCGGCTGCCAATGAATGGATTGAGGGATTGCTGCCACTGCGCTCACTGGCAGGGAGGAAAAAACTGAAATAACCTACCATTCTGCAATGAAAGGGCTGAGTGTGTTCATTAGAATCAGGAACCTTCCTGCACCGGGGTGACTGAGACCATCTCCAGGGCTGGGAAGCCTCAGGTTAACAAGGCAAGGGAGGGGCAGCACTTTGGAGACGTTAAATGTTAAGTACTAATGAATTCCCTGACAAAGGACACAGAAGATGCCCAACTGATGCTATACTTGATTTTGACCAAGAAGAAACTTCATTTTCCGTTTTATTTGATCATTTATATTCTGTATCTTTGCATTCCACTAAGCTCGGGGGACAGCGGCAGAAGGAAAAGGAGAGACAGATATTTTTATATTTTTACTGTTTCTTGTGCCTTTTTTTTTTTTCTTCTGTGCAGAGATGTAGTTTTACTAGAGCAGTAGTGCGGTATTATTCATATTCCCCTGCAAGTGGTACACTTTGTACTTGATGTAGAATTGCTCCAAGTCACCAGCAGCACAGGCTGAGAATGGGAGCTTTGCGTTTGTCGCTGGTGATAACACATCTCTAACGTGAGGAAAATTGAGATCCAAGGTGAGCCTAAAGAAAGGAAGGACTATTTGAAGCAGAAAATGAAGTAACCAGAGGAGGATAACAACGAGGAATTCGATGCATCAATTTCTTTCTGCTTTAATATGAAAGACAGAGGTGATGGTCCTGCAGCTAGTGGGGTTTTGCAGCCAGGGGCTGTTTTCCTGGCTTTCCCACAGGTTCCTCAGTGACCTCAGGCATGTTTCTCTATGAAAGAAGGACAGTTTCAGTGCAATATAAACTGAAGCGCTTGCCCAAATGGAAAATACGGTAACCTTGGTAATGGGCCTGATTGCAACTTTGAAATGCCTTGTGTGCAGAACATTTCAATATGAAATAAGGATGTAGGAAACAGCCGTGTGTTAACCTGGCACAACGGGTCAGGGAAGAAAGGGAAAAGCCACACTGGGAAACAGGAGATGTTGGGAGCCGTTGGGAGAGGTATGTAGGGAGTGAATGAATGCGAAGGGTAAGGGGTGGTGTCCTGCCTCTGCACACCCTGCTGCCCCTCTGCTCTCCCTTTCTCCTGATGCCTGTCCGCACGTTCTCTGTGACTGGAATTTCCTTTTTGGCCAGTAGGTTGCCAGGACTTTGCCCCTGGCACATGGACCGTGGCAGAGTGGCAGCGTGAATGCATTTTGAAATGCAGCTTTGTAATTTCTATTCTGGATGTACATATTGTGATTAAATAGAATGTTTTACTTTAGTCATCAACTGGTCTCCTTGTACCTATTTTTAGCATGATTTAGGTAACGAAAAAGCAAGCAAAAGAGGTGTTAAATCTTGTTATGTCAAAATGAAGCATTTTTGCCCAAGGGCAGGTGAAGTGTTGTAGAGAAATATTTTTTGAAGTTATCTTACCCTATATTTTGGCTCTGTGAATATTTTGATATTCTGCTTTAATGTATTGATTTGATTTAACTCAGACTCGGAGTAGATTTTCAGCTTAGCAAAGATGGTTGTAAATAACTGAATGGAAAAATGTACCCTTAAAATAATAACAAGACTGTTTCATGAAATGAAATCACAGAATCTCAGAATCTTCGTGGTTGGAAGGGACCTGGGGAAAAATAAAGAAAGAAGATGGTTTTGAAATTGGAAAAAGATCATACTTGAAAATGTACCAGTTACAGTACTGAAAATGCTGAGAGAGAGTCTGTAGAGCAACAGTTAAACACTGCCTACCTGACGAAGGACCTGATAAGTATACAGCATGTCAGCCTAAACATATTTTGCGTGGCCTCTAGCCCAGCTTGTTTTGTTCATCAAGGTTTGGTTATTTATTGCCTTTGTGGGATAAAATAACAATATTGGGCCTAGGATCAGAGCTTTTAAATTATTATCTTTACCTGTTTAGGTGCTGAACATGTGAATATTTATGTGTATATATAACTTCCCTACTACGAGGAGCCCTGCTCACCAGCACGACGGCTCGTTGCAGTGAGGTTACCCGCAGGACCGCTGCTCTCACCCCGAGCGCTTCCTTACCCTGCAGGGGCTCCCGGGGGGAATTTCTGCTGTGGCTGGGACAACGGTTGGTAACGCTGGGGACTTCAGCTCGGGCAGGGCCGGGTCTCATCCTGGAGGGTTCAGCTGCCTTCTCTCCATCGCAAAAATTGAATCATCCCACCTCCTCTTTATCCTCCTCCTCCTCTTCCTCACGTGCAGTATTAGCACATGCGTTTGTGACGACGTTGCCAAAACTGCTGTTGGCGTCAATGGAGCTGGAAATGTTTGTGTTGGTGTTTCAGCAAATTAACACCATTTTCATTGGTGGTGCCAATAGGATGAAAAGGGTGTCAGTGGGCCAGTCTCGGCCCAGCACAGTGGCTTTTCTGAGCTTGGCCCAGGACTTTGTGAACATTGAGGATTTTTGTTAATCTTTTGGTGGCTTGTTTATTTAAATTAAGCCCTGATTAACTTAAGAAGCTTTCTTTGGCATTTAACAGTTTATCAGAGAAAGATTTACACTGCCAAACCGCATGCACATTTGTAACACAGCTGTATCTGAGGCAGTAAAATTTGCTACCTTGTGTTTGTTTCACTCACTGCACAGAAAGCACTTTATCAGAAAAAGGCTTAAGGCACTTTTATTGTCTGTGTCATATGGAGGAGCGGAGGGGCTTGTGAGTATGAGGTTAGCAGCCTGTTTGTATTTGGATTATGATGTAGACATTTGCTGTCTGTGAATGCTGCACCTAACGGAGACTCAGGCCCATAGGCATGTGCTGGTGATAGCATTAGGTGGGTGGTAACTGGTCAAAAAAAAGGAAAAAGAAAAAAAAAAAGGAAAGTAAGACTTAATGCATGTGTTAAATGTGGGGTTTAAGTTTCTCGTTTCCCTGAACATGAGCATGTGGGTACCAGTGTCACAGCGGGAGCTGACTGAGGTCACTGGAGACCTCTCTTGCTGGAGACAGGAGTGACCTCAGGCTCTGAGTGGGCCCAGGCAATGCGAGGTTACAGGCACTGTACTCACAGTGTAAAATACAAACCTCAGTATCTTACAGCTGGGCAACTGACCTCCGGGAGTGTTCTGCATTTGAGAGTGAATGTGCTTCCTTTGAGTTTGTGCCCGATTTATATAACTTTTTCTCAGGAACCTTCCAAGTGGAAAAAAAAAAGGAGAGAAAGCAGGAGCCTAGAACACCTTTCTGCCCCATCAGGCAAGTAAAATCTGTGGCCCATGCCCTTTCAAAACTGTTGATATTACAGGTACCAGAAACTATTGCAAAGAGCTTAGAAACTCACTAAAGAAGAGAAAGAAAGAATTGTTGAATCTTGACCAACATCCAGTGAGTGAGTGTCTCAGAGCAGATGGAAAAGAAGTGGTTGAATTAATTATCCATTACTAAATATTTGCTCAGCTTTATCCTTCACCAAGACAGGAAAAAAAAAATTGAAGTGCTATGGACATTCAGGGAGAAAATTGCACTGGTTTAAATAAACCCATGTAATGTGTGATCTATTAAAATAAGAAATGCTCTATTTTTGCAGCCTTGTTAAATTAAGTCCAAAAAATGTATCGAATAGACCGGTCTATCAAAAACTAAGTAAATAAACACGCTTGAATTCCTGGTAACTAAGAGTGACCATATTCAGCACCAGGTTGGATTGTTTGCTGTAGCTGGCTGATTTGTACTTTAATATCTCTCATGGCTTAATCCTTTTTCTTTTCCACCTGCCTACTTTCTACCCCTCAGGTGTCCAGGTCATCTGCTGTTGCTGTTAAAATGGATGCCTGGGAGGAGATGTCCCTCTGAGTGCTGTCACAAAGGTTGTTGGAAGGTGTTGGGAAACTCACTGTAAAGCACCATGTGAAAGCACGTTTGCAAAGACACCGTAAGGTATGTGTTACTGGAGCTGTGCTGCTCTCAGCAGCATCGCTACTGCAGAAGATCCTGACCTGTGGAAAGCTCTTGGAACAGAAGTCCCTTCCCGTGGGGTCAGCCAGGAGCAACCACTTTTTTCCCAGGGGTGGTACTTTTGGGGTTGTTCCCTATACTGGTGGCTCTGTCATAAGGAGCATCTCTCCCAACAAGGATTAAAGTGAAGTTTGTGGAGCCACAGGAGGACTCTTGAGTGTGTTTTGGTACTGCAGTACCAGCTCCTGGCCTGTCATGAGCAGGAGATGGCTGCTTTGTAGCAATGAGGTTTGAGCAGCTCTGGGTTAGCTGTTCCCACTTTGGGGGTGTTTGCCAGTTTCTCCCACCCTCCTGAACACGTTGGTTGGTTGGAGGTTTCTGTCAGCTCCCAGCAGCACAAAAACTGAGCATCAGCCTCCAGGAGGCCCCTGGAGAAATTACTTTTAATGGCTTGCATGAGGTCTCTTTCTTCTGAGAGAGGGATGGGCATGGTGAAGAGCTGGAAGTGTTTCCTCCAGGAGCCCTATGAAGTTCAGCAGCCCTAGACTGGTTTTGGTTTTGCATTAGCTCACCATGAAGGAGTCTGCAGGCAGCAGCATCCTATGAGGAGTAGAAAAACACAAACAGTAGCAGAGTCTGAGCTTGCCAGGCTTGCTGGTCACACCAGGTTTGTGCCAGAGGGCTCAGTTAGCACTCCTGCTGGAGAGGGGCTGGTGGTGGTGCAGCCATTTCCCTGCAAGGAAGCTAACATAGGTGCTTGCTTAAGCAGGCAGATATTTGTTTTTTAAAATTCTGTAAAACTGTAGTACAGCTGTAGTTGTCTCTGGGCTGTGGCGACCCAAACTAGCTAAACCAGCCCTGCCTTAACAGGTTGTTTTAGGAGGGAAGGAAGGAATCCCGAGTGTGAAGGCATTTCTGCTGGTCAGTTCTCCTATTTTTTCCAGGACTGTGGTCAGACTTTAGCAAATTACTTGGCATTCTGTATTAGGTATGGAAAATATACTACACCACAGAGCCACAGTCCTACTCCCTGCAGTCCTGCCTACCTTAAAGACCTGTACAAATAGTCCTTAACAGGCATTGCAGCTTCTGGTAAAGAGGCATGTGTTTAGCGGTGTTGAACAGCACAAATGTGTTTTGCCTTGTTTCACTCCAGACCAGCTTGTGCTGCTGCTAAATTTGAGACACTACCAGTAGGAGCAGAAATCAGATTTCATGCGTCTAACAACCCGTAATGCCATCCCGCTAGTTATTAACAACCCAAAGTAGCTCTTGAGCTGTAGGCAAGCAGCCTGAGCCTCCGGACTTGGAGGGGAAGCTAAGGAGCTGTTTACTGGCAGCCTAAGTACCTCAGACACCCGCTCTGTAGGAAGAAAATCACAATAACCTCTTTTCCTCTCCTCCTCCCTCTCCCACTCACCATTACTAATTTATCCTGATTGCAATGGCTTCTATTTGCTCTAAGCAGATCCTGTTCCCTTCCTGGGAAGACCTGAACAGCTACAAGGACATAATATTCCCAGTGGAGGATCTGTTTTTGGATTCAGGCAGAGTCAGGCAGATATAATGAGCTCTCGATGGGAGCCCCCTTTTTTTGACTGTCCAACCCATGGCCATTTTAATGTGATTATAATCTGAAATAAGACACCGGGAGCAGCATCTGGAGTAAACCACCCCATGGTGATGAACTGGCATTTACTTTATTGTCACAGAGAAAGGTTTTGCAAATGTTTCACATCTCTTCAAAACCCAACTGACTCTTGCTCCATGGGGCTGCAGGCTATGTTGTGTGGGTGCTGGGTGTGTGTGGCACCAGAGGGTGGCCTTGTCACTTGCAAGGATGCGGGGACACGTTTATCCTCTGTGCACATCCACCCACGTGGATCACACTGCACGAGAGTTTAATCTTCCTTGTCTGTTCAGGTTGCAAAGCAAATGCTAACACTGCCCTGGAGCGCTCTTAGTGATGTGAAAGGCCTCCCTGGTTATCTTGAAGTTTCTCTGCATTTGTGTCTCCCACATTCTCCCACTGCCACAGATCCTGGCTGGCTTGGCAGCCTGGTCTCTATGATGGTGTTGAACTCCTTGGGAGGAGGTAGAGCCTCCTGCTCAGGGGATGGGGCAATTCAAGCTGCCTGAGGTAGGGCAGCTGCTCCGTGCTGGACTCCTCATTCCACTATGGCCAAGACAGTGAGCAGTGGTGGTAGAGGATGGTTCACCCCATCAAGCTGAGTGGGATAAATAGCTCTAAAAATGTTCCTGCCTCTCTCTGTTGGCTACAGAAGGAGCCTGGACGCCTTGTGTAGGAGAGATATTTAGGCAATTTGTTCCTATATTAACAGGGCACCATTGATGGGACAGCCAGCATCACGCAGCCATAACTGTATTTATCAAACCTGTGTCTGATCTACTGCTTTTGATTTGATTCCAGTGTAACACTGGGGGACCAGTGGTACCTCTGCAGGATTGCACCCCTTGAACCCCAGCCAGGATGCTTGGAGCTGCTGTACTGGTCTGCAGTATTCCATTGCCCACTAGAAGCATTTTACAGACAGGTTGGCATTTGGGGAGGGAGGTCAGACAAATTTCCTGGGGACAGAGGCTGCCTGTCTGCCACAGAAGTCCACTGCTACAAAAGGCACCTGAGCCCAGCCAAAAGCCAAGGTGGGACAGAAGTTTCAGCATGTGCTTCTTGGCATTCAGCCCTGCCTCCTGCTACTGCTGGTGGAGGCTCTAAGGCTGTCACCTCGTCACAAAGTCCTAAATTACGCTCCCAGTGCCTGCTGTCAGCTGGGCTGTCAGTTCCTGAGCACGGTGTGGTGGTGCCCTTGGCTTTACGCCTGTCTGCACCGCCCTGACTAACATAAATAATAAATAATAAACACTAATTCACTTAATACCTTCCCTCAGTCCCAGGTTTTCCAGTGGCACGCATCAGCTAGCAGGTTATGGGTGTGATCAAGTCTCTGTCAACAGCGTCATCTGTCTCCGTGTCACATCTCATGGACAGGCCTAATTTAACAGGGATGTTTTTTGGAACCATCTAATAAATTGTTTGCTACGTGTGGGTATCCAGCCCTGTTCTTAGCACTCCCATCACTCTGGTGTGTGGCCCCAGCTGTTTTCAGCAAGTAGTGGGTCTCTGGCCTGTTTGGTAGCCTACACTCACAGGGCTCTGCTTGTGCACAGTTTCTCTCTGCAGTGATGAGTAGCCCCACAGCAAGTGGGGCTGGGAGATACAATCTGAGAGAGCCGGGGCTGTCAGCCCGTGGGTCTGGCTGTTCTGCTTCACCAGTGTGTTGCAGTCACTACACTTTCCCAGGATGGGCACGGGCCATCTCAGGCAGCTCTGGTGCAGCCAGCCCCGCAGCGAGGGATGGTGGCTGATTGATTGTTTTTTGTATCCTTGGAAACCGAAAGGGCATTAAAATTGCATGGTGCGTGCTGTGCTGATGCACTCTCCTCCGCCTCGCAGTGCTGCCATGGCCTTGGAGATGGCTTCAGCCTCTGGCTGCCAGTTACGGGGTGTAAAGGGGACTGATTGGTTTTTGGAGAGAAACTAAACTACAACTGAACCACAAACTGTTTAGAGGGAAGTACCTCTGACTCCTAGCCATCCCTGACCATGGCTCAGCACCTTCTCTGTGGCCCAGCCACAGCGAGCCTCGGCCTCACAGCAGAGAGCTCCTGCCTGAGAGGAGCTATGTGCCTTCAAACCATCCCACCCCAGCCCCAGCCAGGCTCTTAATGCAGGGTTGCATGGCAGCAGCTCCTGCTGTTTGGAGCACACACGGCACTCACCACCCTCCAGCATGTAATGGGTTGGAACTGGGCTCGCAAAAGCCCCTCGTAATTATTTGTTTAGGGCTTCATCATCTAACAGTAAAAGTAAGTTAATGTAGATTGCTCTGGGATAGATACTACGGGCAGCACAGAGTAGCAAGGGAGTTGTTCTCCAGCCCTCGACCCTTGTGTCCCAGCTTTCCCGCCTTGAATTTACTAAATAAGAAAACATCCTGTGGTGCTGTGTGGATGTTTTTCACCTTGTGCAGGAGCCCTGGGGAAGGGGCCCACGTTTGGCTGTATGTAGTGTAGGGCTGTACAGCAGTGCTGCCTGCACGGAGCTCCCGGTAACAGCTGGGATGGACCCATGGGTGCTGCCAGCAGATGCAAGAGCTCAGCTGGAGTGCACCCACGTGGGTTCAGCCATGCCCTCACCCATGCTGGAGTCATTCTCAGGCAGTTCTCCCCCAGTGGCAAGGAGAAAGGGGTTCCTCTGGACTCAGTCCTAGCCCCATGAAAAGAGCTGGGAAGGGCTGCCCCTGGTCCTGGGCTAACAACAGCCTATGGAGGCTGTGCTGAGCACTGCCATCGGTGAACATGCTCCTGTGGCTTCTTACCAGCACCTGCTGCCCTGTCCCCAGCCAGGAAACCTGCCTTTGCCTCAAATCTAGGTTACTCTCTGCCTCTCTCTTTCAAGACACAAGATTTTCCATGTGCTAAACCGATACCAGAACAACGGCTCTCCCAGGATCTCATTTTCTCCTACCTTCTCAGTTGCTGCTAATTAATATCGTGGCTGCCTAGTCACGCAGCGTGTGTTCATCTATATGCATGTGTTCAGAGAAGATGAGAATAATATTGGCATCACGGGATCCTGTGGGCTTATTTGCTGGGGAGAACGGGTCCCTGGTGCTCCAGGAATTCCTTCAGCTCCGACAGCATCTGCTGGGCACCAGCCCACCCCTTGGGGCTCTCCTTGGCTCCCCACAGCCAGGGTGCTTCGACTGCTCCCAGCCGGAGCTCACACTGCTGCCATCAAACGACCAGCAGCACGGGAGAGGCTGGGGATGCTCCATTTGTCTCTGAGCACGTTGTGCTGCCGGAGTGCGGTCAGCCCTACAGAGGAAAGGGAAAGCGGGCGACGGCGTGTGTGCAAGTGCACGGGGAGGAGAGGAAAACGGGGAGGAGGAACCACAGTTTGTTGTGGGCTTGAACTAATGGGCATCGGACAGGCAGAAATCATACGGTGAAGTGCAACAGACCCCCAGAAAGCACCGCTGGCAGTGAGTCACTGGTTAATGCACTGCTAACACAGATTTATAGGTTTCATATTTTTCTGTTGCTGTGCGGATTGCCTCATCGGTTCTCTTTCCTGTCCCGAGGTATGTTAAAGTAGGGTCTTTTGGGGGTTGTTATTTTTTAATAAATGTATTATATTTCAAAGGATATTGAAAAAGCCCCTTGCCATTTATTCCTCAGGACTCGCAATGGTCTCTGTAATGTCCTAGTCCAATTTACAGGCTGGCTAACTAGCTCATCCCTATAGAAGTCTCCTTTTTTGAGGATCTAATGGATAAAATAGCCACTGCAAACATGCTTATTTCAGTAGTGGTCATGCGGAAGGAGCTGTTTTTAATGAAACCATCTTTGTGTAAAAAACAAACAAAAACCAACAAACACCACCAACACTTTCATAAGTTTTAAATAAGAAAAAGCATCAATAATCCTCTTTTTTAATATTTGATTTAAAGTACACATTCTAATCACCATTTTTAATAACATACATGTTCGTTTTCCCTTCCAGTGATCAAACCTCTGCCCTGGAAAGTGCTGAACAAGCAGGTGCTTGAGCTCGACCGTACCCAAGGAGCCAGGCGAGTGTGGCTGTGTGCTGCCAGTTTGGGACAGGCCGTGTCTGGGAACATCCCAGTCGAACCTGGGACTGACAAGCCCAGGTACGTGCACACACTGCACGACGTTCACTGCCACTCGGGATCCCAAACACTGTGCTTCGCCCTGCAGAGCCAAGAACCTGCACGAGGAGAGAGAGGGAAAATGGACTTGTCAAGATTTGTGGTAGTTAAGGTGCTGGGTAGTCATTCTTGAGACTGTACACACATCACATATATATACACATACTATACACACACATATATAAATGTGTGTGTGCAGGCACGTGTGGTGGGTTCCATGAGTCTGTTGGTACGATACATTGCCATTACCCTTGTCCCCAGTGACACAGTGCCCAGGGCAGCCCTGCAGATGCTCTCCAAACACGCCAGGAGCACTTGCCCCGTTAGATGTCAACGGCAAGGAAGCCCCCAAGACAGTGGTGAGGAACCGGAATCTCTCCAGAAATGAGACTCGGGTTTGAAACACGTAAAGGTGTTTCGTGCCTTGCTCGCTCCCCCATCGCCCTGGGGAAGCGCTGGGAAAGGCCAGCCCTGGCCTGCGCCCCTTAGCGCTGGGGTCCGCCTGGCATCACGGCTCCCCCTCGGCCCTGGGCTCGGCGCGGCTCCTCTCAGCCCCCAGCTCCCCACAGCCGCTGGGGACCCCCTCGCCGCCCGGAGCTGTCCTCCCTCAGCCGCCGGCTCCCCCCGGCCGCCCCGCACGGTCCCGCC
>VZTM01039645.1:17546-35610 GCA_013400555.1 Jacana jacana | reverse complement strand
CTGAGGAGGCGGTCGTCGGCGGCGGCGGCAGCATGGAGGCCATCTGGCTGTATCAGTTCCGTCTGATCGTCATCGGCGACTCCACCGTGGGCAAGTCCTGCCTCATCCGCCGCTTCACCGAGGGGCGCTTCGCCCAGATCTCCGACCCCACGGTGGGCGTGGATTTCTTCTCCAGGCTGGTGGAGATCGAGCCGGGCAAGAGGATCAAGCTGCAGATCTGGGACACGGCCGGACAGGAGCGGTTCCGGTGAGAGCGGTGGCGGCGGAGGGAGCGGGCGGGCCGGGCCGGTGCTGTGCAGCTGGGGCCGGCGCCCTCCTCCTCATTCGAGGCGTTTGGCGAATGAGACAAAGAAGAGTCAAAACGCACCTTTTGCCCTTTTTTTTCCCCTCCCCCTCTCCCCCGTGTCGTACCGCTTTGTGTGCCCGGGAGTGGTGCCCACCCCCGAATGGCCGCGCGTGGGATGTATAGGATGTGTAGGCTGGGAGGGGAGGGTGTCGGGGCCCGGAGGTCGCGCTGGGCTGCGGGGATGTTTACAGCCGGCAGGCGGGAGTTGGGCATCAGGGGATGCGGCTCCGGCAGGGAGAGCGCCTGCTCCCCCTCGGCGCAGGGGCAGTGACCGGGGTGTTTCACGGTGAGGCTCGCTGAAGGCAATGGGATACCCGGCGTGATGCTCTAACCCGGCTGCCCGTGGGAGGCAGAAAAGCCGGGACAAACCGGGCAGTGGATGGGGGCCCGGTGCTTTCCGGGGAGCGCCAGGCCGAGTGCCAGGCCGAGCGCTGCTGCGCCAACACGAAGCGCTTGAGAGGTTCAGCCGTAGTAACCAAGACCCGATGAGGAAACATAAAAGCAGCATGTGGGACCATGTCAGGGGTTTCCCACTCAACTGTGGGGTAAAACCAGCAGCGGTGGTGGGAGCAGGCTTGGCTGCAGCTGAACTGGGGGCCAATGTCACCAGGGGCTGTGTGCTGCCCAGGCAGCGCTCGTTTGGGAGGGCTGGGGGTGTACCCTCAGCTTCTTGCCTCCCGATTACTTATATTTTTCATGCACCTGTAATGCTCCTCCTCTCTTTAACCCTGCTCCCTCCGGGAGTACTGTCCTTGCTCCGCATCTCTGCGCAGCGTCACGCAGCTTCTTCTTCTGCCACTGTCAGGACTTACCCGAGGAATGTTTTGGTTTCATTCAGTAGATGAAACCCCCCCCGCACCTTCACCCCTCTCACTGCCCGCCTTTGCATCTGTGGCGCTGGCGTGTGGCCCAGGATGTGCGGTCCTTGGTCCTTACTCACTGGCAGGTTTTTCTTCTGCTACCTTGCAGCCTTTCGGGGCGAGGAGCTGGTGCTTTATTCTGCTGAGAGAGGAGGTGCTTTTGCTTGCAGTTGCATCAGCTTCCAGCTTTGCATCTCGGGCTGAGGTCTAGAGAAAAAAAATGGGCCTGGGTGCCTTTCCCCAGCTTCATGCCTTTGCCGTGAAGAGCAAAAGCAGTTGGATGGCTTCGATTTCCTTTCTTCTCCACATTAGGAAGTTTGGGGCCCTGGGGGCTGCTTACCCTTAGTGCTGGTGGTTGACCCGGCCTGGCGCTGGGGTTGTCATGATGATGAGCAGGCGACCTTCAGCGCAAGGGCAGGGTGCACTGCTGCCATGGGCAGCAGCAGTCAAAGGCAGGAAGAGCGAAAGGGGCAGGAACAGTGAGTGACATGAAAAAACCCCACATCGTGCAACTTTGAAACGCCCTTGCAGTCTTAAATTCCCAATATGAAGAGCTAGAGGGAAACAAGCAAAGGCAGGTGCCTGAAAAAAAATCAGGCACAAAAGTCTGGTTTGTGTTTATCTCTTTCAAATCACCATTAGCACTTTGAGAAACCGTGCCCCATAAAGACAGCAGCTCTTGGGCTCCTCCCGCAAGCTCTTCTTCTGGGCAAAAGGCAAAATGTAGCTCTTACTCGAACCAGCTAGAGCCTCTCAGACTTGGGGGTATAGGCCAGAAGCACGATGATGCAGGTTCTCTCCAGAACCCCTAAACTTTTTTTTTTGTAAGAATCACAGAATATGAGGGATTGGAAGGGACCTTGAAAGATCATCCAGTCCAATCCCCCTGCCGGAGCAGGAACACCTGGATCAGATCACTCAGGAACGCATCCAGGCGAGTTTTGAATGTCTCCAGAGAAGGAGACTCCACAACCTCCCTGGGCAGCCCCTTCCAGTGTTCAGTCACCCTCACTGTGAAGAAATTTTTCCTCATATTTAACTGGTATCTCCTATGTTCCAGCTTGCACCCATTACCCCTTGTCCTATCATTGGATGTCACTGAGAAGAGCCTGGCTCCATCCTCCTGATGCTCACCCTTGACGTATTTATAAACATTAGTAAGGTCACCCCTCAGTCTCCTCTTCTCCAAGCTAAGGAGACCCAACTCCCTCAGCCTTTCCTCGTATGGGAGATGCTCCACTCCCTGACTTGCTCCACGCCCTGACTTTTCAGTGTCCTCTGATTTGAGCATTTCCAGTCTGCTTTGCATGGTTTAACAGCTGCCCCACAAGGAAGAAACCACTGTAGTTATTTCGAAGACACCTTGTTGTCATTCTCTGCTCTGCAGCTGCACTACATTTCTGCTCTTCCTGACCCCTGTTGTGAGCTCTTTTGCTCTCCATAAATTAGAAGCAATTTTGGTGCAGTCAAAGCTTAAATTACAGTCAAGTATGTGCCAATCTATATGGCCGGCTCAGCCCCACAAAATGCTGCCTGGGACAGTATTGAGGCTGCTTTGGAGCTGTAGAAGAGCAGGGTCCAATTCTTCCTGGATCCAGCAGGTTTTGTACATCTCCAGTTGCTCAGGTAACTGTGATTTCCTTGTCTGAAACGTGATGTTGTGTCATGCTAACAAAAGCAAAAGCATGTGCAGCCTTCACCCCCCTGGAGCTGTGTACCACCACCTACAGAAGAGCTGTTTCCTTCCAGCCAGCAGCTCACCCTCAGCTGAGAGAGAGGGAAAGACGCAAACAGGCGCAGACCTCAGGTACAGGAGTCCCCACCATGGGTACCCAGTGGTTCCCAGACAGAGGCAATACCTTTATTGTAAAACTTGCCCAAATAGGTGCACATCCCCACACTGCCCTGCGTGAGCGTGTATGAAGAACATTTCAGGAGGAGGGAAGGTAGGAGTCCTGGAAGGCAACTGGAAGGTGACATGCAGCGTGAAGGCAATATAGTTTGCTTCCTGGGGGTCGGTAAGGAAAACAGGCTGTGGAAGAGGCTTTAAGAAAAGGCACACTGGGACCTTCACCTAGTTTTACCTCAAAGCAGCATTCAGCTTAGATCCTGTCATGTCTTTCAGAAGTACCTGAGGCGTTGTTGATGTTGGCAGGAGGAGACGGAGCTGATGGCATGGAACACGAGGGAGAAGCAAAAATGCCTGTGACAGTGTGGGGATGAATTCAAAGCGCCAATATCTGTTTGCAGCTGGCTAGATAGCAAAAGGCAGATCTAATTCCCTCAGTGCCAAATGAGCAGAGCTACTGTTGTCCCTCAGCCAGATAATTGGGAGAGGAGAAATTACCCAGACGCAGCCAACTATCTTTTTTCTCCCTCTTCTGGCTTTCTTCAGTTTTGACTGTGGATTTTCACCTGTCCCTGCATGTCTGTTGATAAAGCAATCCTTGAAAACTCCAGTTCCTCCTTTCTTGGGGTAGTTTGGCTAGATTTACATGCTACAGGACCAAGTAACCCCTAGTAACTGTCTTGCATGTCCAAAAAAAAAGACTTGTCCGAAGGTAAAAATGCAGCAGTGCTTATGTTTTCCTGGCAAGGAAAGTTCAGGCCCAAGCGCAGATTCCTCCAGGGACTGAAATTGATCATTGCTTCTGGATTTAGAATGAATCCATGACTTTGCAGAAACACCACAGTTTCACAGCTTCTTGATTTTTCCATGTGTAGTGGTCATTGAACTGTAGCTCTGCTCAGCCTCGTGATCTCAGCTTTGCTCCATCACCCAGTATTCACTGGTTTCAAGTGCTGTTTCTGCCTATGTTGAGGTCTGCCCTTGCTCAGAAGAGTTGTGGAAGATGCACTCCATTCCTCTGCCCGTGGTTCAGGGGTCTGTTTGGTTCTGCTTAATGTTGTCAGTATTTGGCAGGAACAAGGCCAACAGTAATGCAGGTCCCCCTGGGAAGCTGTTGTATGATTTTGCTGTTGCTCAGGAGGTTGGATGGCTGCTCCCCGTTAGTGTGTTGGCTGTAATGGTGTGTGCCATCGGTTTGCCCAGTGGAATAGTGGAGGAAAGTGTAGAGGTCGGTGGATGTCCCTGTGCCACAGCCCTGTGTGTGCAGAGGGGAGCTACAACCCCATGGTCCTCTTCTCAGATCTGTAGCCTCTTTTATGTATGTGTCAGAGAGTGGGTGGATGGTTTTGATCCAGTTTCAGATGGATCCTTTGATTTATTACAGTGCTTCTAAACTAATGGGTTAGACAAGGTATTCAGAGGCTGGGGTTGGAGCTCTTGATGCTAACAGCAAAGGGCATACAGAAACTCATGGTAGAAAATAGAGACCAAAAATGGTGGTGGGGATTTTGAACAGAGCTGTAATAAGTGAGTGGGGCAAGTCTTCAAGCCAAGATGAGTTGTCTTTTGCTCTACAGAGCAAAAGCTAAAAGTGCTAAGACATGGTCTGAGTGGCCCCTCTGCCCTGTATTCTGCAGGGTAGACAGGGTAATGCTGCTTTCTCAGAGGAAGATGTATGTTCAGAAGGCCTGTGCTTGACTTCAGGAAAAAAATAATCAGAAGACAGAAGCAAACAAACAAAAGGCCATGTGAAACTCGCTCTGCCCTTCTGCACAAACAGCTGTAACTTAGACTTTTGTTGTGGCTTGTTCATTCCCAGGTCCATCACCAGAGCCTACTACAGGAACTCAGTTGGCGGACTCCTCCTCTTTGACATTACAAACCGCAGGTCCTTCCAGAACGTCCATGAGTGGCTAGAGGAGACCAAGGTGCACGTCCAGCCATACCAGATCGTCTTTGTTTTGGTAGGGCACAAGTGTGACCTTGACACGCAGCGGCAAGTCACCAGGCACGAGGCTGAGAAACTGGCTGCTGCATATGGTATGAAGTACATTGAGACCTCAGCTCGGGATGCCATTAACGTGGAGAAGGCCTTCACTGATCTGACTCGAGATATATACGAGCTTGTTAAAAGGGGGGACATTTCAATCCAGGAGGGATGGGAAGGGGTAAAGAGCGGGTTTGTCCCAAACGTAGTGCACTCTTCAGAAGAAGTGGTGAAATCAGATAGGCGATGCTTGTGCTGAGCTCTTCTAGTGAGGCAAGTGGTGATGAACTCTACTAACCAAACGTACTTTACTAAGTGAACTCGGTGTGACAGAAGGGAGAGCAACATTCCCCTTGTGAACAGCCTCCCACGTTGTTTTGGACACCAGAACAGACCCCGGAAAGAAATGTTCTGTTCCAAATAAATAATCTTGCAGAACTGAGGGCTACAAACCTAACGGAGAGTGAGGCTGCATGTAGATGTTGTAAGGAGACAGGAAGCAGAAATGAGGAGCTACACGAGAGAGGAGAGAGTACGCAGAGAGCTGAGCGGGCTGGCACATGCCAGGGTACTGTACATGTCCTCTTTTAAGTAAATCCATAGCTCCATGCTGGGTAGTGAAGCCACGGTGTGGATGCTGCATTAGTGTGACAAATAGGCAGACAGGGGGACAGAAAGAGGACATCTTCGTTTGTTTCAGCTCTTTATTACCAGGAAGGTGTAAAGGCAGCACAGACACTGTTTCCTCAAAAGGCCAAGGCCACAGGAAAAGTTTACTGACATGGTATGCACACGTCTGAATTTTCTTTCTTATGGGCTTGAACCCAGTTCCATAGCAAAGACTATTCTGTGGGATTTAAAGAGGAAAACAGTAGTTATTTGGTTGGTAATTAAAATTTAAATTATTCCACCCTTCCTCCCCTCCCAGTAGTGCTTTTCTCGCTGTGCTGAACTGGAATTCTGAGTGGCAACTCCAGCAATCCAATGCATTTTTACGCATTTACTACCTAGGTGAGTACCCTGCGCTCAGGGCTTTCCAATAGCAGTAAGGGATCAAGAACATAGAGAGAGACCCACGTCCTCAGATGTCCTATCTGAAGGCTGGAGTGTTGGAGCCAAGTGGGATGCACCAACATTTCAGTCTTGCTGATAGCGCTGTGCTGGCCTTTGGGGTGTCTTACCAGCCAGGTCACAAGGAGGAATGGAAAGGAGGGGTGAGAAAAAAAGACCCACCCTCAAGAAAATAAAAAACCCCTCAAACTTGAAAAGCTTAACTCAGGTGCATCAAACATCCTAAAAGGTGAGAATTGCTTTTAAAGAAGTTAAACAGCATGGAAAGCAACAGCTTCCATCAGCACTTTTTTTTGCTGTTAAAGTGTCATTTTCTTTCTTGGCATCTGTGGAAGCAGAGAACTAGCACTGGGAAGGAGGAGCACACAGCAGAAGTGTCTGAGCAGGGGGAGAGGAAAGCCACGAGACAAGCTCGAGAGTAAAAATCGTTTTCCTCCATGTTTTAATTTGAGGCTCCAGCTCAGGTTGGTCGTTGTGGGGTAGTTGGTGTTACAAAGGCTAGGTGGAGGTGGACGTTTTTCTGGGAATGCCACTCACCACTTAAAGCTTTGCTTCCACTAAGGTTTAACTTCAGCTTTTGCAGTGCAGCGGGGCAACTGCTGTAGCAAACTTGGCAACTTTGCCTTCAGCAAACAAAACTAGAGTGACTTTTTTTTTTTAACTCCAGTTTGGGAGCTTTGTATGCCAAACTGTTAACTGGCAGGAGGGAAGCATCTAGTGTTTGATTTTAGGCCTCTAAGTAGAGAAGAATAAAATACTTGTTAGAGCTTTTTAAGCTATACCATATATAAAAGTGTGGCTCTTCTTGATTGTAGAGCTCAGACTATTTCTCCCTTTGGGCTCATGTTTTGCAGCATGTGGGCAGGGATGTATGAAGGGAAAAAAAAACTGTGGTTTCTGTAGTAAAGCTGTTTAAAAAAACCCAAGCAACCCAACAACCCTAAACAACAAACCCAACCCCTGAATAAAAATCAGTAAATTAGTAACAGTTTTTATTTGCAGTGCTCTAGGAAGGAGTTCAGTTCCCAGGCTCTGCAGGGCAGCAGCTGAGCGGGCACTGGTAGCAGAGGAAGAGGCAGGGAGGGTGGCCATGGTCTAGCACCTCTGAGTAAGCGTGTCGCTGCTCAGCGCTCTTGGGTAGGGTATAAAGGTATCAAAACCTCATGTGCTACAGCCCAGTGCCTTCCAGGCAGAGTCAGGTGTGGTTGAGTTGAGTGCCCTGAAGGTTTGAAAAGGAAAACAAAAAGGAGATGATTAAAAAAAATCACAACAACCCCTTTACAAAATCTCTTTCTAGGTAAGCAAAGCTGGAGAAGATTGATGCAGAGAGCACCACAGGAGCTTGGCTGCCATGGGCTCTTGTGGGCTGGTGCCAGTGGTGGAGAGCGCCAGGTTTGCTCGGACCGGGTGTGACAGTGGCACGTTCACAAAGGCGAGGACAAACAAGTGCGGAAGGGTCAGTTGCTTCATTCTTACGCTGGGAGCTCCACCAAGCACCCGCTTTGGGCGGTCAGGGGCCAGCAGCTCGGGAGGTGAGGCTTGGGCTGCCCGCTGGAGGGTGGCAGAGCTGGGGTGCGACATTAATGGCAGTTAGAACTTGGATCAAAGAGCCTTTTAGCAATAGTGAAATTCTGTGATTCTCTGGGCAGGAGCCTGGCCAGCAGAGGACAGATCGTTTTTCCCCGAGACAACCAATATTTGATTTAATGGGTTTTGGACATGCCCCTTTATTGCTCCCAGAGAGAAATTCCAGAAAGCCTAAATCAGTAAGTGCATTCAGGCCTCTAGAGTAAATCTTTGCTTTAAAAATACACCTGTTGCAGTTCTAGAGAGGAACAGTACAGAAGAAAATGTACGCAGTCTTAACTACTTAGAGGTAATAAATGGTTATATTAAATGATAGAGAAATCATTAAATACATCTTTTTCTAATTACTTGCATTTTTCTAGACAGCTTATTAAAATATAGGAGATGTAGATTCATCTGTACAAAATTTGGAATGTTTTTTCTAAGATGAAGAACTTATAGGCTATGCTAAGAATTCTTTTCTAAGAACTGGTTTTAATGCTTTGACTTCTAGTGCAAGAGGGATTTAGGGAAATCAGAAGGTGATACCTTTCACAGGATCCAGGTCAGGAGCTCTTTTACTCTAGGACAAAAAGAAGAAAAAAAAGCAAAAGCTAACTTTCTGTGGTCGCTGCCACAACTTAAACCCAATCTGCATGTTAGACTGAACCTGCTCAGCCCCCCCAGGATAAAAGCATACTATACACTTTCCTCGCTGTCTGTTATGCACTGTAACGAAATGTGAAAATACTGCTGTATTTAGCTGTCTGTCTGTGACTGGAAATATGCCTGTATTTAGCAGAACGGTTACTCTGTGATAATGTGAAATTTAAAACTTGTAAAGAAACTTTGGTGGGGGTTTTTTTTGTTTGTTTTGTTTTTCTTTCTCTCTGCTTCCCCATTCTGTACCAGTAAGCTCTCTGCTACCGGTACCGCTCCAGAGCCCCCGCCATAGCGGAGCCCACCGGGGACTGGCTCAGCAATAACCGGCCACTCTTCCCAGCAGCACCCGCTGCACTTTCCTCTGAAGGCCCACTGCCTCCCCAGCCAGGACCAGCCAGCGCGCTGGGAACGGGGCAGTGCAATGAGACAAACACTGCCCGTTCTAAAACAACCCAACAAGCCCCGACCAGAGCCGGCTGTACTCCCCCCGGGGGGGCCTTGCCCAGAGCCAGGCGGGACTCCTCACAGCAGCTTCTGCAAACTGACCTTCTGCTCTTACTCAACACAACGAAGGCTCAACAGCAAAGGGCAGAGCAATGCTGGACAAGGGGCAGGCACGGGGGAGTCAAGTCATAGACTTGTCTAGGAGTTTGGGGGTTATTTNAGCTCCATCCCAGCGTTAGGTCATGGCCAGTCTCACCCAGCACTTGTTTTGCTCGTGCAGAAATGCTTAACTGGTCAGTTCATTGTGCACAACAAAGGCAGGCGGTCGCTGCCTGCGGACCAGCCAGAGGTGGGGGGGGGACCAGGGCGGGAGCACGCTTCAGCCTGTTGGGATCTCATTACTCCAAAGGGAAGAGAAGCCCTGCAAGAGAAATGGGGAGGTGCTCGCAGCTGCCTCTGCTGGCATCGCTGATGCTCTTCAAAAGAGAGGGAGCGCAGCAGCCTGCGCAGCCCGGTGGGCAGGTACCTGCCAGTCAAACACTGCACACGATCTAACCCTTTCTCTGCACCGACGGTACCTCCCTGCAGGAACAGGAGGGATGAGCCAAGCCCAGGTACTCACCCGTGGTAAGGATTTACCCGTTCCATGCCCATCCCTGCAGCTCCTGCTCTCCCGCAGCCCCAGGGCTGGCCCCTCAGCTGCCTGTATTCACTAAGGCAGATGCGCTGACTCACACCCGCCTTTCCCTCCAGCCCCTATCCTGTATTTTTCACATCTGCTGCTTCAACTGAATTTTTTCACTCCCCCTGCCCTAACTGAGGGAGGGAAACATTACAAAAGACCACACATCGGATTCCTGACTTTCTCACACGAAAAAAAAAGATGCACAAAAGCAGGTGTTTGCCACAACTGTTTAGTTTTACTATTTTAATATCATGAAATAAAAGTACAAAAGATTTACAGGTATATTGTTTCTTACATGAAGATCAAACAATTAACATTTGCATTTATCCTGCAGCGAAACCTGTATTCTCAGTCACAGAAGGTGAGTATTAGCCACTGACATCACCACTGAGCAGTTCGTTGTAGAAAGAAACCGCAGAGGGAAAAGGCAACAATCTCGCAAGGCTTGGTAAGAACAACAACAGCAAAAAGTATTCCGACTGCTAACGCGTTCCTTGTCTCATACAGGTTTCACCACGCGGGAGGCTGAGAGTGTTAAGACATTTGAACTGGACATCTTGTCTAAGGGAGCGTTAAACAGGGGGGGTCTTGTTAACAGGCTACCAGCGGTTTGGTGTCCCCCTTCAACGCCCTGTTTGCAGAACTAAGCAGTGTGTGCACACGCATGGAACACAACGGGGTGAGATCACCTGCAGCCCGGAGGTGAGGTGGCTATGGGGTATCACCTGCAGCCCAGAGATGAGGTGGCTATGGGGTATCACCTGCAGCCCGGAAGTGAGGTGACTATGGGGTGAGATCACCTGCAGCCCAGAGGTGAGGTGACTGGCTATGGGGTGAGATCACCTGCAGCCCAGAGGTGAGGTGACTGGCTATGGGGTGAGATCACCTGCAGCCCAGAGGTGAGGTGGCTATGGGGTGAGATCACCTGCAGCCCGGCCGCTGCTGGCTCCCTTTACCACTCCTCTGCAAAGACAAGTCACAAGCGGTTGTTTGTAAAGTGCTGAGAGCTCGGTCACAGGCAGTTAACTAACCAGTAACTCTTAAAGACGAGTACCCGGGAATGCTTGCAGGTTGATGCTGCCAATTAACTGACTGAAACAAACCCAAGACTTCCCTGCATTCTTTCTACCTCCTAGAACCTGAACAGCCGTGTGTCTTCCCTTGCAAGTGGGCTTTATCAGCCGGACGCAGAGGGAACGTAAAGCCCTGCACTACCGTCACCCACTGAGGTGCCAGACCCCGTTTCATACGTGCCCCTCAACTTTCCAGACGAGCTTTCGGGTAGAAATTCACTTACGCCAGACTGGCCTGATCAAAATCCTACGTCCTTTGCTGGACTCTGTGGTGCCTTTTCAAAGAATTCATTTCATGAAGCATGCACGAACCAAATTTTTCGAGTTTACAAATAAATAAAACGGTGCTCACCATGAGGTTTCATATATTTTACCATTTACTGAAATGCTTAAAGTAACTCAGTCCCTTAAGAATGAACCTGGGGGGTGTTTAAATAAAAAATATTTGGAAATTGAAACCACATTTAAAATTGGCAAAACTATGCTTTGTTTTTGGAAGGGTCTTGCTTGTTTCTTCTCTTTACATCCCAATTATAAACTCTAGCCATATCTGAGGGTGTGGAATTAAGGAAACAGCTCTTGCATTCAGAAAAGAAAGAAAAAAAGGAGAAAAAGAGGTGACACAGTTGGCCACCCTTCACTTGTCACAGTCAATGTAGAAACCATTCCTATTCAACGAGAGCTGACGGTGCAAAATCTTACAGCACAGGAGTGGTAACTGTTAATAACTGCAGCATTTATACCATTGACTTAAAATCCTGCAGAAAGGTGTAACAGAGAAACACACTTGTGCTTAGAGCTGCACGTTCTGATTTCAGCCAGTCTGCCCCATCAGTGGCATCTGCCCATTTCAGGCATCCATAACTGCCTGCAGCACTGAGACAGCTGAAGTATCAACTTAAGAAACAAGTCGTTGTGACTCCATTTACTAAATCTAATGCTTCAGTTGACAGCTACCCTCATTGTGAAAACAGTTTTAAGCAGTAAAAATGAAAAAGTTAAGCAATCCTAAGGCAGCAGCTTAGGTGCTGCAGCAGGGCTTGTGCTGCCTGGAGAACGTTCCAGCAGCAGCTGAACCGGCTGTGGTTACCAACAGCCTGAAGAACGATGTCCATACACTCTAGAGAGGAAGGAAGAACCGCTTTGATTTGAACTGGCCACCTGGCCCTCGACCCACAGCACCCATCCACGCTCCTACCTCCTTCCCAGTCAGGGCCTGACACCGCCCCTGTTGGTTTCAGAGGGACCAGTGCACAAACACCAGCTTTGCTCTGTGCGACGCAGCAGCCCCCAGCGGGGTGCTGGAACACAGCCACCCCTGTCCCCGCTGGAAAAGGTTCTGTTCCTGGAGCACTACAGAATTTTGAGGGCAGCCAGTCTCAGATAAAACCACGTCAGGAAGTTGGTTCTTACCTGTCTGTTAGCTTGCACACACACCTCTTTCCCCTGCCACATATATAACACAAAAAGGATACTGACTTCTGTAGTGGTGAACTGATCTCTAAGAAAATCCAGGTCTTCCTCTAGAAGGTCAAGGTTTCTTGTGGCTGTTGACAAATTCTTCTCTAACAGAGCCTGAGCTTCATCAATATCATATTCAAGCATCACATTGGCCTAAAAAAACCAAAGATTGAGAAAAGCTTTAACTCTTGCATAGTAAGGAATTAGCCACAGCAGGCGTATTTCAGGCTGTTTCTAACTTATCACACTAACAAAAGGCTGTCCTGGCAGGCCAAGACAACAAGGTTCAGGATGAACAAAGCTAGGATCTACTCACGGCCTCCACCGGTTCAGTAACTGAGCAATAAACTCCTCTAAAGACTTTCAAAAAAGAAAACCAAGGGATTTCTCTCCCTGTGGAGTGCACTCAGCCTTTCAGGTATCAGTGTGTCACCTTCATCATACTTGAAAAGCAAGAGGCTTCTCAAAAGTGGAACACAGCCCCAGAAACAATTCCTGCTACATTGAAGATTAACCTGATGTGAACAGTGACAGAACAGTGACAGAACAGTGACAAACAGCCCAATGGCTTTGGGTGTTAACAAAATGTGTTACGGGTACTTAAAGGCACAACGTTTAAGAAGTCCTACCCTCCACCACGGTGGTTTTTAAT
This sequence comes from Jacana jacana, assembly GCA_013400555.1. Lineage (NCBI taxonomy): Eukaryota > Metazoa > Chordata > Aves > Charadriiformes > Jacanidae > Jacana > Jacana jacana. The sequence goes on along the minus strand of VZTM01039645.1, from coordinate 22,953 downwards.
CTACAAATCTTTATTTCAGTGAGAAGCTACAACATGAGGAGGTAAAAGAGCAGCACCAAGTGAAGGAGCACCAATGAAGCTTGGCTGCACTCAAGAACTGAGCAGAGCCACATAGGACACTACCTAAACGTGATCCCAGGGATGGCTACACAGAGCTGCAAGAGCGAGATAAGCCCTTCTTCTTGCAAAGCAACTGGAGGACACGGTTTCCCCAATAACAGCAACACACAGAGGCCAACGTGCAGCCTGTGGGCAACAAGGAGGACCAAGGCAGAAGGTCAAGAACACCTAAACATAGTAAACTGCTTGTAGCATTTTATTACTGCTTTCCTGTATGAACCACCAATAGGATGAACTTTCTCTGATATTCTGTTACAAAATAAACCCAGGATGCCCTCTGCAAGTCAATGTTCATCAACTCTGAAGACAGTTTCCCAAAAGCAACACGTCTCAGACCAATCTGTTCTTTTTAGGATGGAAAAGAAATGGGAGAGGTTGGGAGTAACTCCCCAGTCAGCCTGGATGCTGCACGTGTCAGCAATGATTCTCTCCTAACCAAGTGGTTCTGGCTGGCAGCCAACACAGTGATTCGGGAACATCTGGGATTTAGAAGTCTCAAAGGAAACATCAGCAGCTTATCTCCACATATAAGGAAGCCTCTGGATAATCAATATCAGGTCGGGATGTTTTGTAAGTAGATAGAATTCTGTGTTTTGAGCTCTGATCCCACCAGTCTGGCAAAATTCCACTCTAAATGCTGGCACGTACCTGTGAGTAACAGAAATCCCACCTTTCCCTAAAAACGTGCATGAAAAGGGAAAGCAAGATGCTCAGTACAGGTAAGGTAGGGGAGATGGGAAGCTACTTGCCAAATCAAGTTACTTTGCTGGGCCTGTTTCCATCCCAGGCAATGCTGGGCAGTGCTTTGAACTACAAAGGGATAGAACTGGTAAGGAAAACATTCATGAATACGCTTTTTGGAAAGAACAATCCAGCAAATTGACCACTCTGAAGTTTTACTGTACAGGCACCAAATAAAATCCAACGTGAAACCTTCACTAACGCATCGAAATCGTCTTGTTGGGTTTGCCCTGCTGAGAGGGCACAGCTCCCCTCCGCTCACACGAACAGAATTGCACCCACAACCACTGCAAGCACAGATGAGACAGCAGCAAACACCGGCTTTTACAAGCCTTTTAAAGTTATTTAAACAGTTTCAGAGAAAGTTCCATTTTACTTACCCCCAACCACAAACAAACTTTATCTGTAGGAGGAACTGAAGCTTTGCAGTAGAGATTATCTGCCAATAAAAATCTGGTTTCCATTGGATTTGTGGAATCCTTAAGACAAATGATAAAACTTAAAATTGCTATTTTCACCGGAAACTTACGTCAAAGACATAAAACTTACAGTAAAGAGCACACTGTTCTGCTTTTTGCCATCGATACAATATTAACTTTGGTGGAACTCTATGTAATCTTACTTCAACATTAAAGTTCGAGCTCCAAGAAGAAAGCAGATATGTTTAAAAACAATATAGCAATCTCTATCAAGAATAGGGATGAAGTCAAAGCTTAGCTGCACTCTTATATGCTATTAAAAGTGAAGTTTGCATTACGAACATTAGCTTGTTTTGAACTAGCTTTCAAAAAATACTACATACCTTTAAAAACAATTCTGTTATTTATAAAGGCATATTAAGTGTGCTCTCCAAAACATTTCTTGCAATGTGTTCTGTTAGGGTGGAAAGGTAGTTAGCTTTGCTCATACTCATTAGATATTCAAAATAGTTTACCTTTTTCTTCTGCATGTGTTTTAAAATTTCTAATGTCTGTTTAATTTCAGGAATCTGACTTTTTAGCCTGTGAATTAACAACAATCATAATTTATTATTTTACAGAGACACAAAGTTTCCTAAACAAGTGAGCAGTTTTAGTACCCAGTCCGACCTCCATTCCAAAACAGGAAGCTCTAACAGCTCTCCAGGCTTACAAAGGCAGGCGTGAAAGACGCGGCACGAAAAGGCATCTCAGCTACAGCTTCACCTGCCTCTCCTGTACCGAGGCTCACTGGTTTTCTGAAGCAGAGCAATACATACAGGTTCCAAACTGGAATGAACATGTATTAAGTAGCAGATACCTATTTGCTAAAACAGTGTATTTTTGCATATTTCTCCCTGGAGGAGAGGGAAATCGCAGCAGAAATGCAGATAGAACCCATGGTAGGTAAAACAAAACAAGTGCATTTCTTCTGAGAGCCACAAACTATTCTAACAGTTTACAGCTGCAAGACTCAGTGTTGTTAAAGCAAAAGCTCTCTCCAGAGCTCAGGGCATCCCCTTCCTCCCAGCCCCTGCACTGGCCAGAGGCGCTGGGTCCCCACTCTGCAGCCAGCAGCGACTGCCAAAGCAGCCTCCAGATGGAAATTATGGGGGGCATTTTTTCCATGAAAGAAGTTTAATCTAAATAAAATATTACTTGAAGCTTTGATTTTAGCTTTTAAACATTTGCTTCTTGCCAAAGCTTCAGATCAAGGCTGAAGCTACTGAAAAGAGATGGGATTACTAAACCAAAAGCTGTGGGTTTGGTACAGTAGTCATTTGACAAAACCATATTCTTATTTACACTAGACTACTCAAAATCAAGAGACTGCAGCAGTACTTTCTTTGCCTTAAGGGCTAAGGACCAGTTCAGCAATACTGTAAATTCTTTTGCATGCAATTCTCAGGAAGAGGAAAGGAAAAAAAGCTGGATTTTCCTGAAAGTACTGCAAATATTAGCTCTCCTAACGTCACTTTTTTATTTCTTGGGATATTAAAAAACACACCCACATTAGACTTATTTTTTAATAGAACTGTGCTAAACATTCCCCAACTCTGCAAAAATTAGGACTTACCTCCTTTTCTTTTGAGCAAGATTAAGTTCCAAAAATTTATACTTCTGATACTGCTCATCCAACTTCTTAAGAACTACATCTGCCGTCTCGTTTCCAGGCTGTTTCATAAAAGAATCTACATCTTCCTTTAAGGGGAGAAAGAAACCCTGAGTGTTAGAAGAGTTTTACAGAAACCCTAGACACAGTCACGTTATCATCTTGCTGCAGCTAAGTCTAAAGGGGGGTTTAGATGTAAACAAACTTTTATTTTTCTGGAGCTAAGCACAAAATCATTTTGTTTCCTTTCTAGTTTGTCACCTTTGCACTTCCCCCTTCCCCTTTTTTGTCAGGGAGCAACAGAATAGGTGCAAGAATTATTTCATACCTGTTTGCCAGTACCTTGTTCATGGAGCTTTCAGTCCTGGCTGATGTCAAATGACACCTACCGGGGATGGATAGCCTCAGACCACGGCTAAACTTTGGTTTCCTATCTGTACAGCAGGGATAATGCTTCTCTGTGGCTAATCAGATTATGAACTACTTAGGGTAAGATTGATGGAGGAAAAGAATCACATCCTGTTCAAGCGCTTTGTGGCAGAGAAAGAGGCAAAGGGGGGAAAACTGGTAGCCAGTCAGGCAAGATTTACGGTAGTAAACAGCTTGTCTTCAAAGGCTCCCTCTAGTCAGCAGGAAGACATGGAAACCTCTGGAGAACAATTCCAGCCAGTCCTACCATCAACTGGAAAAGCAGCCAGAGAAGACAGGCCTGAGCAGGCAAGGATGCTGACCTCTGCAAGTGCCTCCTTCAGACTCCCAGGAAGCAGTTCATCCACTGCAGGCAACCTTCTCAGCCTTGTCTGTCAGGCCAGAGATCACCCACTCCTTTCTGACCCTGACAATGTTTACCTCTGATCACACCCATCCACTGTGGTGATTCTGTCCTTACTTGTCTCTACAGCTCTGCAAACTCTGACACAAGCCCACCATAGGCCTCCTCTGTTTCTCCTTTGTAATCAGGTATTTTCATTCCAGTAGTTTTACATCAGAAAAACACTATATAAGTAAAATCAGACATAAAGCTGGTTCCCCTGGTTATGACTCCTAAAGTCTCTTGGCTAAAGAAACTTACTATGAAATTACTGAACATGGTAAGAAGTCATCCACCTTCCCTACCATTAAGGAAACAACAGTAATATGGACTCTGTGACAGACCTCAGCAGGCAGCATGATTGATGTAGGTGGTACAACAGAACTCAGGAGACTGCAGTTCAGGCTAACTGCCCGAGGAATGCCTGAAGCTACCTCACTGACAACAGAACAGAAGTGTTCCTGCCTCCTGATGCAGCCTGTAGAGAAGCCTTAATAAAAAAAAGCCCAAGGATTAGACTCTGGCAATTCCTGTAGAAGTGAGGCCTGAGGATGTTCTGCAATGGAACTCGCTCTTGTGGAAGGGATTCTGCTCAGGAAAATCACCCCAGACAGAAAGAAAAAGCAAGTGGGCAATAACTGACCCCACACACTGCCCAGGCACCCACCCCTGCTACTGCTGATGTCTGTTTGTACAGACAGACAAGACAGAACCCAAGTCCTTCTCAAATGAAGATGCTGACAGTGAACCCAGGACCCTGTATACTGGTGATCTCCTCCCACTGCATAACACTCCCGTCTAAGGTGGGGTTTACCACCCAGGATTTCCAACTGCAGCTTCCAAGTCCTGCTGGCTTTTGGCCCATCTCGCCCAACTGCCAGTCTGAGACTTGGCCTCTTCTTTGAGCAGAACAGCTTTGTTGCAAAACTGGGTGTCAACGCTACCAGGATCCCTGCTTCACGGTGTCACGCAGCATCTCGGCTGCAGAATTACCTGACAGGTTCTGCAAGGACCTGCCAAAACTCATCTCTTTCTTTTTAGGAAGAAAATTAAGAAAATCCACTGGCAAAACACCACTGCTAGTCACCATACCGTAAAGGTGACGCAGTCTTTGCAAACATCAAGCACAGGCACACGAATACTCTGCAGAAGCCCTGAAATGGAGCAGGACAAGCACATTCCCAGGTGGACTTATGTTTATCTTTTAAGTGATGACCCAAATAAAGTGCTGCAGGCCCTGGCTCTGCTTCTGCACTGAGCTATCATCACCTATGGGCAGATACAGAGAGGATGACAAAAGAGACACATTTCCACATGGCATCCCCTGTCCTCCCACTCACAAGCAGGCTGAGGAAGGCAGAATAAGGAAGAAATTTTCTTTGGAAACATCTGGACAACAGCTCAAAAGCACACAGTGAAAGTCCAGTTTCACTCCAGTGAAAACTTTAGTTAGTGCTTTATGTCACCTGAAAACTGGAGAGGCACAAGAATCCACAGATCAAAGCCCAAGAGAAGGTATCTGCCATCCACTGAAAAGCCTTTACTGAATCAGGGTACTTAAAGAAAAAACCTCTGGAAGACGAGATTCCCTGTAAGACACCCACGTAGCACGTGGTGGGGGAATGCAAGCAAGTGATCAGAAAAGTCTTTATCCTCAGAAAGTAA
>VZTM01039644.1:0-15831 GCA_013400555.1 Jacana jacana | reverse complement strand
CCAGACGCTTACTTTGGGCAGTTTTCATGCTGGTAAACCTTAAGCATCTCAAATAGCCATCTTATTTATACATTGCTTAAAATGCATCTCAACTGAAAGGGAGAATTTATACCAGTTTGCACTTTGCATAATTTGGCCATAGAATTTTTAAAGGAACCAAGGGAAACAGACTAGTTAAGTTAGGTGTTCAAAGCCTGGTGATGTGNAGGTAAATTGGGAGGCCACCTTACAAAATTGTGGCTGTCCATTATTGCCAAAGCACTCTCAGCTGTTCTGAGATAGTTTGCTAGATTTAAGACTTCTGTCCTTTTTCGCCACGCCATGTTTTTGTCTCCCATCTTAAGCTGATACTGGCAAGAATATATTATAAAACATCCCTGGGGATGATATACTGTAATTTCTAACTTTCAGGCCATGTGACGTCATAATTTCAACAGCAGCATTCAGATGTTTTAAAAATTGTTACTGCTTTAAAGTTTTCATTATTCATCACATTTATTTTTTAACATTGATTAGGAGATCTTGGGTCTGGCCTACAAGAGCATCCTTTAATTTTTCTGAGAGTAGTGTTTTCCCCATCCCCAAGATTATGAGTATCTCTTGATAGATGTTGAATACTTTTGGGTAGTTCAGAAATAAAGATAATTGACAACATTGCTGAGGAGGCTTTCAGCACATTAAGAGGCAATCTTCATATAGCTACACAAAATCTAACTGATGTTAATTAGATTAGGTGTTAATCTAATGATAAAATTTAGTCCCTGGTACCCATAAGTCTTTATGTTTGCAGGGAAAGTTTCTGTTGCGGAAAACAAAGAGGAAATGGCATGGTCAAAGAGAAATCCATATCCCTCCATCTAACATAGTACCATGGAAATTGTTTGCACTCTGTGCATGTGAATTATAACTTCTTTCATAAAGTAAAGCTAATAACTCTGTTTTCCATTAGGGGAAAGAAAAGAGAACATGAGTAATGAGCTAGATATCCCTAGATAAAGAGTGAATTTCATACAAGTGCCAAAAAAGTTGTTTCATTTCTTTCTTAGCCCCATACTGAGACACAGTTATGATGACAGCTGAGGTCTTTTACCATCACTAATGTGTACATTTTGAATGGCAGCATGTTGATGCTGAGCCTGGAAAAATCAACACCATGCTACTTCCTAACATGAATGCTGTATGTTACTAACAGATGTTTTTTCCCAAGTCTATTTCTACATATACTTCTATACAATATGAGTATATTCTATTGTCATGGTTTGGGCTGGGTTGACCAAGGAAATACAATAGATGCTCTCCCCCACCTCTTGCTCCAAGGAGAGAAAGAAGAGAGATAGATTTATGAGTTTAGAAACAAACTATTTTAATGAAATATTAATAACAAAATAAATGAAATAATGAAATAGATACAACATGCATAAACAAAACCATATCAAGTTCTGGGGAAGATGTCACCAGCAGCAGGGAAGTTCCAGACTAGACTCGGTGATAGATGGGAAGTGGATGCCAGATAACAGACAGGGTCCTCCTTGACTGTCAGTCACTGAAGGAAGAGAGCCACCGAAGAAGCAGCTCAGGAAGAACTGACCCTATGATCCCTCAGTTTTTATATTGAATGTGGCAGATGGGATAGAATATCCTATTGGTCAATTTGGGCTATCTGTCCTGTCTGATCAACTCTATAGGTGCAACCACTCTATGGGGTAAACAACTAAGTCAGCTGGCCCTGGTTACCACAGCAACAAAAAAGAGCCTTTTTCACCGAACAAAAGTTGGCACACACCAAACCAGGACATCTATATTTTCTATATTTGTTAGGTTTTTACTAGACAGAGAATTTCAGTATGCCTCTTTTCTCCCTGAAAAAAACTTTCTTTTCTTGAATGAAGAAATCAGTCTTTCAGCTTCCTGATTAAGCTTGACCCTATTTTTATTTCTTACTAAATTTTCTGTAATTCTTTGAGAATTGCAGTGTTAACCTGTTTTCAGAGAACTGATATACAGAGGTAATAAGAAACACACCACAGTGTCCAGTGGGCAGAGAAGTCTAAATTAAACTTATTTAAGAATCACACCAGGGAAAGATTTGTTGTTATGGTTCACTACTTATAATCAATGTGTATTTTCTATTTATAGAAAATATTAAATAATTTGTACTCAAAATACAGACTGTGTGCTCCCTACCCAACTATTCAGCAATTCCTTCTATTTCAGAAATTAAGTAAGTAAAAACTTAGATTTGAATTGCAAGTCACATCATTGCTTTTCCCTTTGTTTTTCTATTCACTGAGACAGTGGATCAGCATACTTTGCCAGCTAATAAAGATCAGATCAAAATTCACATTCTGAGATGTCAGTTTTCCTCATCTTTTAGGATGTATGTTAACAAAACTTAAATACAACAAAAAACTTCTTTACGGTGAGGCTGACAGAACACAGGAACGGGCTGCCCAGGGAGGTTATGGAGTCTCCTCTGGAGATATTCAAAACCTGCCCGGATGCATTCTTGTGTGACCTGATCTAGGTGCTCCGGCTCTGGCGCGGGGATTGGACTAGATGATTTTTCAAGGTCCCTTCCAATCCCTAATATTCTGTGATTCTGTGAAAACATTCTACAAATGCAGTACACTAGTACACTGGTCTTACATCCTTTTCAACATTTGAATAGCTGTCCCTGAACAAATAAGTGAACTTGCTAGGAAAAATGCAAAAACATGCCTGTCAGTGGGACTAAGTTAAATGAAAAAAGCTTACTTTTACATAGAGATTTTGTCAGCTGAATTCACAAATAAATATCCAGTGAAGAAGGAACCATATTGCATTTTTAGGAAAACTCATTGAGAATGAAAGACATTATTCACTATATGTATGTCTCATTATATTGAGCACATATTTATTTGCATTTCTGTATTTTATTCATCATCTTGCACAGATGAATTAACAAGCACTCATGCACCCGCATGCTTGAGCAGACTGATCTCCATAATTATGTTTGTGTCTTTTTTTTGGCATCCTGCTACCGTTCTACTACAGACACATAGGTGGGCAGGTGAAGTGACGGAGTCTGTGCGCACAGGGACACCACTGAATGCGTTTGTCTTCAAGCTTCCACTAAATAGCTGCTAGTGTGACTAGAATAAAGTCTTCAATAGATCATTAATTTACAGCCTATCTCAAAAATACCGTAAAATATTACAGATATATTTTCCAAAAGAGCCCTGGGAATCATACGTGTCCAGCCAGCTGTTGCTACAGGGACTGATTAATCGCAAAATCAGAGGTTTCAGCAAGTTACACAAATCCTGAATTATTTGCACTTCTGAACTGAAATGTTGTTATTTAACACTGATTTGCTATTTTAGGCAGTATTATAAGTGATAAGGTCTTAACCTGAGCCTATTGCTAATACTATTACATATGTATCCAAATATGATAAACCTCAGAATTTCAAATGACTGTGTGGGGTACACTATTAACTTACAGTAAAAACGCTGTTATTATAATGACAGCTAAAAGTACACAGAAAGTGTGTGTGTATTAGTTGAGTCTTTACAGAGCTGTATATAGGTTCAACAAATATTCAAAAATTCCCTTAATATACATTTTAAAATGTTAAGCATTCTTAGAAGTATAATATCCAATGACAAAAAATTTTAAAAATATGCCAAGCTTTCACTTTATTAGTGCTGCTAGACAGAGTTACGCATTGCTTTCATGTATTAGTTTATTGTTTTGGTTTGTTTTTTTTTTCTTCTTTCTGACACTTACAGATGTTTTAGAGTTATTAGTTTACTATTCTATAATTTGGTTTTGGAACTTCACATTAAGGCAAGACCTAACTTCAAACTGTTTTTCCATTTTATCAAAACCAGGTTAGCACAGTGTCAGGAAGTAGGTATTCTCTTAAGCAGTGGGTTCTATTCATTGTGTATTCTTTTCATTTCATATATTAAAGCACCTCTTTCAAGTGTCATTAGTACAAGTAATTTTTTCAAGGGCTTCTAAAGACTCTCTTTTAATGTACCTTTGTATTCTTTCTCTCCTTTTTTACAGTTGATGTACCCTTACATATATTTATCCCTCATTTTACTAAGTCACAAAAATGATCATGCACATATTGTTGAAAAAAAACATTAGTGGCTTTATCATATGGGTTTATCTATAACCCTGGAGTTTATTATACAATAAGGCGACAAGAAGAAATGTTCCAAACTGACATCTGTATTTGGAACATGGGCTTGGACAATACAGAATATATACATGTCAGGCCATTAAGTATCAGTGATGGGGTAACATTTATAATTAAAACTGCTCCACATAAAAATTAAAAAAAGAGCCCACCACGTTAAAATCAGTTCACAAAAGGAATCATGACTCTTGGGCTGAATCATTCAGATTGTATTTCATATGTCATAAGTTTAAATGGATATCTCTGTTGTCTGTACTGTTAAATTTCTCATACATCTCTGATTCCAACAGCTCCAAGGAATTCAACATTAGGATCTGAAGTGATACTTGGCAAAGAAAAAAATCATCAAGACTTTGAGTAAACTTTAATCTCAAGCAAATATTTTTGACTCTCAAGTGCTATTCAGCTTGTATTTAGAGAAAGGATAGCAAATCAGAATATTTTTAATGTCCAGAAAACACCATGCATAAAGATATAAATTTAAATTAATGACCTTTCTGAGAAATAACTTAAAATGTCATTTAGCTAAATTAAAAGAAAGCAGTAAGGTCTTTTACGCATGTATGTCACAACCGTTTGCCAATGCTTATTCCATTTTGCCAGAAACTTCACTGTCTTAGCAGTGAATTTACATTAGTTTCATGTGAAGATGTGACTGCCTCACAGAAAGATATATGACAAAGACTTAACTTTTCATCACAAGTAAAAATGCTGGGCTATCTTTTCTGTTTATTAAGTAATGGTACTTTCCAGGTAAGTACAGGAACTAGAAGTGGTTATTGATTTTGCTATTTTTTTCTCACAGGAAATTAAAGGTTTTACCTAAAGTACATAAATCTCAGGTGGGTAAGATAATGAATGTCTTCTAAGCACACTTTAGAAACGTATGACTACTAAGATGAAGAGGTCAAATCTGTTTGAAAGGTTAACCAAATTTTTACATTTTCATGTGTTAAGACATCTATAAATGCCTGATGAATCACAATTATATATAAGCATTTTTGAAGCTATATAATCTAAATAAGGTGCATCTATCCCAGAAAAAGATTGTATTTTGTACATATATTGTTAAAATTAATGAGTACATTCAAGTATTCTGTTTTGGAGTTATCAGATATCATAACACAGGGATGATTATCATACAAGAATTGTTTCAACAGTAATATGGTTTACAATTCAGCAATAACAAAATTGGTTTGGATTGCACAAATGCTCTTTCACTCCTTGAAAACATGATAGAATCAGTTTAAACATCTCTAAACAAACCTGAATGGAATAACTTCCCTAGATCCAAAATCTGTGGGGATAGTGAAACCACACTTATTCCTGGAAATGCTTAAGTGCCATACTTGATCAATATCTTTTTAAAATCTCTTTATCCCTTCTACAGGTTCAGTCTATTACTATTTTTTTCTTTCTGTGTTGACTAGGGAGATAATTGATCCTATTTCCCTTCATTACATTGCCCTATGTATTTGTAGACAGTTCTGGTTCCCTTCATCCATCTTTTTACCAGGCTGAAAACTCCTGTTCTATTAACCTTTCTTCGTAGGTCCCAGTTTCCGAGCTTTTAATAATTTTTATTTTTCTGATCTAAACCTTCTCCTGTTTGACAGTGCCTGATCTGAAATGTGGATTTCATGCCGAGTGCATTGTCCAAAAGAAAAGAAATATGCCAGAATGTCACTACAAGGTTTTTATAAGACACTCTATGTAGGTAAAGGCTTTGGAGCTAATGTATTCATTGAGGTAAGCTCCCTTTTCAGCTTACAGACCATGCACAGACAAACTGACCATTATATAATCTTTTCCTGTTCTCAGTTTATCCTTCCATTTTTGATGGGTGATAATGTCCAGAACAGCTGGCTTTTCAGGGGAAGCTAAGTATTGCTTTTTTACAATGAGCACATTTTTCTATATTTGTAATCCATTCATCATCTGGAGTTAAAAGATCCTGAATACGTTCAACTTCAGCAGTACAATGGAACTGGTTCAGCTGAAGGAATGTAACTGCAGAGAACTGGAGTTTCTAATTTAAATTTTACATATAAAAGTCTGATGTTTGTAGCCATTAATAACTATATTAACTTTCATATTGTAGGTTTGCAGTAATTTTCCCTGTTTGTAAGGTAAGAAATTTTGCAAGAGTTCATACAAATGCTATATTTAAGATAAATGTTTTAGCATGGGCTTAGCATTACAAGTGGTAGATTCTGAATGCAAGCAAAATTAGGCATAGAAATACACCTGCAAAATGTTATTGATCATATATTTATATTTTCTCTTTTCTCTCCATCTAAATCCGGCATTTCTTACATTGTAATCTGTGCTTGCTTTGCTTTTTATTTTGTAAGGGCACCCACTCCCTCCTTTATCATTGTCAAGGAAGTATATTCAACAGAATAAAAAACAAATAATTTTTTTCCCCCCAATATTCACTGTGACAATAATATGATTGTGCTCTTTCTTGTTATTTTTTTGAGCAACTGGCATCCTATGGCTTAAAGGAGATCAGATACTTGTATGTTCATCAGCCTAACAATTTTCTGATACGCAAGCACCATAAACATCTACCTTTTATGAGGCTGATTCTTAGTATTCTTAAATAATCTTAATAAAATCCTTGAACAGAGTGAACTGTAGGCTTACGAACAACATCTTGACATTTTACTGTCAGATGATCAATTTAAACATCAAGCAACCTTTCAATCTACAAAGTGTATGCATTATTGCCAAAGTGTCAGTTTGTTTATTCGACTAGATGCTCTGAAGTGTCTCTTTTCCCCTCAAAGGTCAGTTTGAAATTTCTTTCATTTTCTGCAAAAAATCTATGAGTTTTTCATAAAGTTTGATCTTGGTTCTATCTTTCCTTCTCAGACCAACAGAAAATGGCATCTGTAATACCACTTGAGACACATCAATCTCTACTCATGACAGATATATCATCTGTGAAACTAGTTCAAGAAAACTGTCAAATCTCATTGGGAAAATTAAGCTTTCTATTAGGGGAATGAATCATATGTGACAAACACTAAATGATAGTTTGGAAGAAGTTGTTGTTTGTGACCTGCATCTCAGCTCAGTTCCTTCTCACTTCAGAATTATAGTAGCCAGCTCTTACAACTCCTTTAACTTATAGATGTATGTTTGCTCATAAAAATCTTATGCTGTTCCAAAGATTTAGAAAGACATGCCATAAGATATCATTCAACATGCTCCTGTTATTCAGGTAAGAGGAGATTAAATTACAATTCTCAAGCCTTTCTAGAACACTAACATGAGTGAAAACTATACCACCGTAACACTGTAATGTAGGAGACTTTAGCATGGCCCTAACAAGGTAATCATCCCATTTCATCAGGTTATTCTAGGAATGGGACTGACAAAAAAAAATCTCTGTTTACAGTTGTTCATCCCTGTTTATCTATTCTTATAAGACAGCACAATAAGATAATTCTTGGCCCAGTAATTTGGCATTCCTCCCTGTTCTTTTCCTGTATACTACCCTTCTTCTTAATTTCTCTCCTATTTTTCTTTTCTACAAAGAATAGACCAGTCACTGTCTCACAGCAAGATTTACATTTAGAAGAAGCCAGAACCCGTATATCAGAAGCCTCCTGTGTAAGCTATAATGCACATGCTGTTGCATCAATTACTAAAGATTTGTAGACTTGAGCATGAACAAGACTGATTAAAAAGTCTTGACATACCTGGAAAGGTTATTTCTGTAGATTCAAAAAAAATTTATGCCTGATAACCAGCTGACTCTATAAAAACTTTTGAAGTGCATTCGTTTAAAGCCTGACATTACACAGGGTGCTGCTGCAAAAGCTAACTTTGAATCTTCTGTAAAAACATACTGATAACTAGATCTTGATTTTAAGAAATGGTGACTTCCACTGACAGCAGCCTTGATTCTTATATTCCTTTTACTCATTCCACAACCAAAGGAAAAGACTGTCTGTCCTGTAATGCTGATTTGTTGGTAGTAATTTGTTAAATCAGCCCCTGTGCTCTTAAGAAGAGATTTTCTTCTAGTCTTGTTCAAAAAAGCAGACTCAGAATATGAGGGGAAAAAAAGGAATTCAGAGCTGTATTACAGTATGGTGAAAGAGCTAATGATGACAAGATAGCCAGTGAAGCTGAGACAAGAACAGCCTGGAGTGACAGACGCTCCAGAACTGATTGGTCAAAGTGTTAAAATTAATTACAACAGAAAGGCTCCCTCTGCCAAAGGATGAAATTAGGGAGAATAACTTCTGATGTGTTGGGCTTAAATTTCTAATATATTCTCTTACTACAATGGCTCAGAGTAATACATAGCTGATTGGTTGCAAATGCATACACAGATAAATTCTGCTTCAATACAGAGACATACCACTAATGTAGAGAAGCTATCTTTGAGAATCAAAGACTTGTTAAATTACATTTGACTATCTCATCAGCTGTCTGCAGGACATGCTTTTACATTCAAATATCTGAAATGCTGTAAACAGCCAGAGTTCTCTTTTAATAACCAAGCTGTCAAAGGAACATTTGTTCCATTACAGAAGCAGAGAATTTACTGCAAAAGTCGTCTAATACATTTGTTCTGGCACAGTAGGAAATTAAGGCTGTGAATAACACAAAAATATTCAAGAATACTAGCACTATAAACAGATATATATACACATATGTATGTAAACGTGTATACATACACTAAGAGAGACAGCAAGATGATTATAAGGTATCTCAAAAACATACTTGAAAAAAAACTCTTTTTGAAAAGTATTACTAGGATGAATGGTAACTGCATAATTTTAATACTGTCCTCCTGTATTTGCCCAAAATCAGAATCTTCAAGTATTTCTTCACATTGTAATTTTTCACCACCCCATTTAGTTACTGGTAACTATTAATAATTTTCTTTATCTTTCCAACTGATGTACATCTTTTGGCTTTGTTTAATAATACACAGTCTGAAATGGGCATAAATTGTGGTTTAACCTTGGCTAACGGCCAGCTGCTCACCCGCTGCTTTCTCACTTCAGTCCTCAAAAGGATGAGGGCAGGAAATGAGATGAAAGAGCTCATGGTCTGAGAAAGGGAGATCACTTACCAGTTACCATCATGGGCAAAACAGGCTTGACTTAGGGAAAATGAACTTAATTCACTGGCAATTAAAATAGATTTGGATAGTGAGAAACAAAGACTAAAATTAAATGACACCTCCGTGTTCCCCCTGCCCACTTTCCCAGTCTAAGCTCTACTCCCTCACTCCTAACACTTTCACGTGGACCCCACAAGCAGCACATGGAGATGGGGAATGGGGGTTGTGGTCAGTCCAGAACAGCTACTCTCTGCTTCTCCTTTCTTCCTTTCTCCTCACACTTTTCCCCTGCTCTGGTTTGGGTTCTTCCCACAATTTGTAGTCCTTCATTAAATGCTCCAGCATGCATCCTCACCATGGGCTGCAGGGGAATTTCTGCTCCCACACTTGGAGCACCTCCTTCCTTCCCTCTGCTCTATCCTGAGTGTCTTCAGGGCTGTCACTGTGTCACCACACTTTGTCACTGCTCATTGCCAGGCAGTGTTTCACCCTTGCATACATACACGTTCCCAAAGGCACCACCATCTCATCCATCTGTGCGCTGGAGTGGGCCCATTGAAGCCGACTGGGTATCTCACCACCTGAAAAATGCAAACCTTTCAGCTGTGGGCTACAGATTTAGCCCAACAACAAGAACTTCTGCTAGATGGCACAATTGGAGACTGAGCTGGAACTGTGTCACATGGAGCTCCCACTGGAGACAGATGAAACATGCTTTCTCCAATGGATTCACAAAACTTGTGGTGAGCAGACAGTAAACAGCAACAGATGTAGACAGCGACAATTCTTGAGTTCCAATCTGGCTTTTGAAATTTAACTGGCTGGGGTTTTCTTGTCTGTCACATTCTCTCATAAGCATCCTATACTTCCTGATTTTGGAAGCAGAGAGAAACATCAAAAAAACCCTCAAAAGTTTAATTCAAAACAAACTATAAGCTATCCCGTGTCAGGCTTTTATGAAAGAATGTGGATGGCAACCATAGCCAGCATCTGGCTTCCGTTCAGCTTTGACCTACAATATAGATAAGATATTATGAAAATAATTTGACAGGTAGATGTCATTATTATGTACAGCTAGAAATTGTTCCTAGCAGAAACAAATTCTTCTATAACTGCCAAGTAAAAATTGAGTTGGTAGAAATTATATAGGAAATAAAATAGCTATAAAAATCCTTAAGATTTTGCTGAGGCCACATTAAAAGCAGATATAGAAAAGCCTAGACTGCTTTTTAACAAAATTAAAAAATAGACATTTTTAAGTATAAGATGATTTTTAATATTCATATTAATGAAAAAAATGCACAAAATGCACAAAATTAACAAATATCGCTTTTTGTAGTGTACTTCAACCATTACTGGCATGGGAATGTCAAATGTATTGGCTCTAAAAAGAGATCCTGTAAGATTTTGATTTGTTAAGTAATACGGTCCAGTCCCAGGAAATAACTTTTATAGCGGGTCAAATGGTCCTACTCTCTCCCTTCTATACAATGGTTCAGTGTGTAAAGCAGCTACCTAATAGATAAAGAACTACTTTTGATTTTGAGGAGGAATAAAGCTACAACCTCCTGACTCAAAGCATGTGTTGCAAATCAGCCCCTCAGGGTGAAAGAGCCACACATGTTCCTGATGCAGTGGTTCACTGTCAGCCAAGGCATGAACATGGAAAGCAGATTGAGCTTTCCTCCTTCCTCAGAACAGGTTTCTGTCCAGTTATATTCTATACAATGTCTGTGTAATGCAATGCATTTCAGACTGAGATAAAAGTCTGACCTCCTCAAGAAAGTATGCAAACTGCTGCAGCATTTACCTCTTTCTTTCTGGCCAAAACTTTGTAGAAACTTCCTATGAAACACTGAATGGGATGGACAAATCTATGACAGTGACAGAAGCTGAAATTTTGATGTGAACCTTGATGTTTCAGAGCTTCCTTGGAACACATGATTGTTGGAAACTAAGGCAAGCTCTTTCAGGCTCTGAAATCAAATTTATACCAAGGCAAAGTTCTGAATCTTTTTGCAGTGGGCTCACTAGACTTGAAAAGGGATATAATTTTAAGATTAAAATAAAATGTGTGTAAGCCATCTTGATAATAAAAAGGAGTTTAAAAGGAATGACATAAAAAAGATGGTAACTTAATCCTCTTAATACCACAGATGACTGTCTTATTTAACTGATGCTTTAAGTGATGGCAAGCCATTGCTATTAGCGAAAGTAAAACACATATTAAAAAGGTTGCGAACTCACTCACTTTCACTCATTCCTTGTATCATTTTTCAGCTGTCTGATGAAAAAAAAAAAAGCAGGAAAACTTGAAGGAGGGGGTTAGTCTGGTTTAAACCACAGTCTACAATGTAAGTTTTTTATCTCTACTGACTGAGAACTAATATTGTCTATTGGATTCAGGCATTTAAATGATCTCTACTCATACACCCAGCAGGTGATGTTGGTTTTGCCATCTTAGAAATGAGCTGTTGCAGTTTTTAGAGTAATCCCTAAACCTGAATGGATGGGAGTGTCGTGGTTTGGGCTGGGTTGACCACTAAACGATGACAGATGCACTATTTACCTCTCACACCCTTCCCGGAAGAGAAAGAACTTAAAGAAGAGACCTATGAGTTGAAAAGAAAACTAAAACTACCTTAATGAAATAGTAATAATAAAATGAAAATAATAATAAAAGAAAAAAATAATGAGATATTTACAATATGTACAAAACCAGTACTAACCTTCTAAGATGAAGAACATGTCACTGGCAGGCACTGGGAATGTCCCAGACTGGACTCAGTAACAGATGGGAACTAGATTCTGGAATTTGATTCAAGAAAACACAGACTGGGATCAATTGCAGACTAATAGACAGAGTCTTCTTTGGACACCAACCGTTGAAGAAATTGCCTGACTGAGGGGAGACCTCATCACTCTCTACAACTGCTTGAAAGGGCACTGTAGAGATATTGGTGCTGGTCTCTTCTCACGGGCAATGAGCGACAGGACAAGAGGGAATGGCTGCAAGCTGCAGCAGGGTAGGTTTAGGCTAGACATTAGGAAAAAATTTTCACGGAGAGAGTGGTCAGTCAGTGGAATCAGCTGCCCAGGGAGGTGGTGGAGTCGCCCTCCCTGACTGTGTTTAAGAGCAGATTAGATGTGGTGTTGAGGGATCTAGTGTAGGGGAGAACTTGTAGAGTAGGGCTGATGGTTGGACTTGATGATCCCAGGGGTCTCTTCCAACCTAAATGATTCTATGATTCTATGATTCTATGATTCTATGATTTGATCCCTCAGCTCTTATACTGAGAGTGATACAGATGGGATGGACTACCGCTGTTGGTCAATTTTGAGTCACTTGTCCTGTCCACTTCTCCCCATAGGCGGGGAGAGCATGAACTCCTCATGCTCTATGCTCTTCCACTTCTGACCCTCCAACTTGGTACATAGAAAAGTCACCTGACCTTTGCTGTTACAGTAGTAAGTATAAGCAGGAGCCTGTCTGCATACCATTCTTTGGTATTCACTATAAACATCAGATGTTATCACTGCCAAAGGCAGACACTGTCTGAAGAACATGCCAGTAATTTAGTGTTAGTTTGTTAGAGAGACCTAACTGAAAATTAAAATTACTGAGAAGAAAATTGGTTCTGTTCTACCTCAAACCAGGACACAGCGAAATAAAAAAATTGTAAGATACAACCATGGGAAGTTTTATGCTCCCAGAAAGGAGCTCTTTGGAACATTGTCATTGGCTTTCAAAACATTTTCAAAGTTCCACAACAGTAGAAGAAAGGCAGCAAACAATTACCGTGTTAATTGTAAATTGTATTGGCATTACAATGAGTCTGAAATGAGATCGAATTTGATTAATTATCAGTCAAAGTAGGATAAGGAAATAAATATGATTAACAGGAGTACAAGTTATACTGAAAAAACCAAACCTTTCAACTATTTACAAGGTACCTGGAAAAAGTAATAGAGTTGCTGAATCTGGCTTACTCTTATGCAAGACATATAGCAATACCTACATAGAGATGCTCTTATGATGTACCAGAGGAATAGGCTCTTTGCTATACATAGTTTACTGATTCTTATCAGTGGACTGGAAAAATGGATTTGAACCACTTCATAAGTCTGAGGAAAAAAAATCTTTTGGATACAAAAGAAAAGGTGTACCAAGGAAATGTCATGTGAGCGTATTTCTTATTGAGAGTGGAGTGGTTACTGCTGGAACACAGAGATAGGGTACAACGTCTATACTGTAGAAGGGATGTTGAGAAATAGGAGTGAGTTCAGAGAAGAAACTTGAGAATGGCGAAGGGATGGAAAAGCATGGCTCTTGCTGAAATATATAGCTCAAACAATTTGTCTAATAAAAGACAAGTCTGTGGGGGTGACCCCGGTGTAATCGATAAATAATTTCCTGGGAATAAAAATCTATTAAAAGAGAACTAGCAAAGAGGGAAAGTAATTGCTTATAGTAAGCATTTAGCTAATGGATTCTCTATCTCTGGAGAATATTTATAAATCTATACTGGATATTTTATTAAAAGATATGCTTGAGATCAAAGAGAATTTATTTCTAGGGATTCTGTAGTCTGTGTTTTGTTGCAGGGTAGACTAGATGATCATGATCTGTAACAGAATCTAATCTGTATTTTTCTATTGACTAGATGAAGTCATAAAAGTAGTGAAATTCTATTTAGGTGCAAAGTTCGTTCTTAAATAAGACCTAAAATAGTTAATTTTTTTTTTTTAATTGTCATGGGAATTATTTTTCGTGCAACAGTATTGCTAGTGACTAAACTTTACATTTCTTATATTCTTGGAATTGTCTGCTACAGAATCTACTGGTGATTGAGTAGCAAGATTTTATTGGCAGCCGTAACATCAATAAATAAAGCAATGATCTGAATCACAATGAAGTTCTATTCTTTATGAGGGGACCACAGTGTTGTGGTTGATTATGATCTACACAGCAGTTTTGTTTCTGGTTTTAACAAGTGTCATTATCAGTTTTAGTGTGTTAGAATACAAGTGAATTGTATTTCAGAGAGTATCTCTTACAAAGGTGCATCCTACGGAATTATTTCTAAAGGAGTAGAGAAAAATTCTTCTGAATCCTTAAAATAATTTTAGCTTGTTGAGTAGTTATATTAATCTGAAGAACACTGAAACATAGAACCACTCTGGTATCACTGAACACTAAGAAGGAATTAATTAATGAGGAATTTCAAATATAAAAATATTAATTGCAGGAGGTGTAGGAAAAAGGTTTCTAAAGCAGATGAAATAGATCTAGGAGACACCTGTAGGGAAAATAATATAATTTTCTTTTTTTAAAGAAGAAAGTAAGATTACAAATTTTAATTATTTGATGGTTTTTGTGTTGTAAAATCACATCATTGAACAGCATCAGAAATTTTTCCACCCTCATTGTGTCATGTGAAATTACTGACAAGTCTAGCTGTTGCATATTTTTCCCATTTTGCCTTTTAGAGCTTTTTACTTTTATCATTGAAAGGTGGTTGTTTCTGTAGACTATAAACAAGACTGTGAAGAATATGTATTGCTATTCAGACTGTGTTCTCTGTTTTGACCATCTTTTCTATCTAGGTAGGACTTTACTCAAGAATTAGGGAGCAATTGAATGATGTGAACAAAGCTGTGTCTAAGCGCAAAAAGTCCATCTATGCAGATTTGATCACAGATGTATTTTATGTACCAGCATTCAAGACATGTATGGTTTAAACTGAAATCACATATGTAGTCTGAACATGAAGAGAATGGTTTCTCTGGCTGCCTTTTTCTCCCTTACTGTATGTGTTGGATGTGGTGCTGAAAAATGCTTTCTCTAACCTTAGTTAGTAATAGCTAATATCTTAGGGATTCTTTTGAAGGAAAGGCTGTAAGGTATTGGAAAAGTTGTGCAGTTGGTTTGTTGTTTGTATTTTTTTTTAAATGCAGAGTAGTTACACTGCACCACTGGTTGAGGGAAACAGAAGTCAATCCAGTAAACCAACTTAAAAAAACCCCTTTGTCAGAAATCTTTCAAATTAGATCCATGTGTAATGAATAGAACATCTCTTATTAAAGACATATTAAGGTTTTACAAGGAAAAAAAGAGAAAGGGTAAGAATATACAAGCACCAAGAAAATGCATTCTTTTTGTTTGACCTAATCTCTCTGGTATATTACTTAGACAAATAAAGGAATGTAGGATTACAAAGCAGAAGATAAAACTGCAAAGCACAAAATAGGAAAGTAGAATGACTACAATGTAAGTCTTTATTTTCACAACAACTGTGAAAATCTTTGTTGTTTTTTGTTACACATTTACACATTACAGTGACATTTCATGTGCTCAAAACATTAATTTCACAGTGGTATCTGATCTAGGTACAGTAATTATCCTACCACACAATGAAAGACACGTTAAAGCATTTTAAAAGCAGAGGTATTACATAGGGGTAACTGCTCTGCCTCCTGGTGACAAAATTTATAACAGAGTTCTGCTGGTTTCCTCTGTTTCTGTTGTAACAACATTAGTCTTTCCACCTCT